>JAYKAV010003121.1:639900-699827 GCA_035582835.1 Phoebastria nigripes
TCCATTCATTTGTTTGTTTTCCTCCCCCCCAACATGTCTCCGTACCCTCATGAGAGCTAACATGCCAGGACCCCCATCCATGGTCAGGACACAGGCAGGTGCAATTGGCCACTGGCAAGAAGAGGAACTACATGCTTAAAACACTAATCTGTGCTTCAGAAAGGTATCCCTGAAATCCAGGAAATATTTTATCCATCGATGGTCATTTTCAATATTTCACAGTAGAGCGGAGTCGTCCCCGTGCTAAGGGGAGATGGCATTTGCTGTTCATGAGCTGGGAGCTGAGCAGGGGACACCCGGGTCCCACGGGTCACACAGAGGCACATAGCCACTTGCTGGGAAACTGGCCAGATCTTCTGATCCAGTACTTCCCAGTCCATCAGCACATTTTGGTTTTTTCTCTGATAGGAAGGATGTGCAGACAGCAGCACTTCAGCCAAAGCGTTGCTGCAACACAAACCGCATGTTGGGCAGAGGAAGCAGCGCCAGCACCGACTGCTGCGGCTGGTGCAGCTGCAGCACAGAGATGCTGGGGATGCACAGCAACAGAAACCAGGCATCACTAATGGACAGGCAACAGCAGCCGGCCTCTTCTGCTTGGGACACTGCACGGGACAGCTTCAGATCGTTTTAGACCACATATCAGTTTTAAAGCCAGCCTGCGTACTGTTTCAACCCATGCCCTGAGCTACTTTCCCCAGGTGACAGGGCCAGTCCAACAGAGCAAAACGTGCCGGTCTCAGCTGGCCGGATCAGCCCCGTGGGGCGAATCTCATCTGCTGAGACTTTGCAGTTTGGACTCTGACTTGATGGAGATGAGGACGAGGGACACGCCACGGAGCTCTGCTCCTCTGTTCTAGGGACGGTCATGACCGTATGTCACCGCCGATGCAAGGGTGGCACGATGCCCGGGACAAGCTTTGCGGATCACTAACCTCTTCTTTAGCAGCTTGCATTTGGTAGATCAGCTCTCCGGCCTTGTTTCCATCTGCAGTCCTGTGCTGTGCCCCGTCTCCTGTGCAGCACGGCTGCTCTTTGACATCTCCCAGGGGTGTTAGTTCTGCAAGGCACGGAAAGCCAACAAAACAACAGACAGGATGCAAAGGGGATCCACCTTGTCCTCGGAAGAGCTGACACTGAGAACCATTAAGACTGTATTGCTGGAACTTAAGAAAAGAAAAAGTATTTATTAGGTAAATTCAGTCTTCCAGTGGAAAACCAGCAAGCATAGAAACAAAGTAAAATGTAATAAACACATTTGCAAAAGCTGCCTAGCACCTTTATCAAAGCCCACCTATGCAGAGCCCAGCATCCTGCCTATTTGCTCTCCTATTTTCAGGAAATAGTTTCAATTTTATTAAGTAATTTTCAGAAATCAGTACAGCCATTCATATGAAGGTTCAGTATGTTAATAAATAAGCCAGACAGAGGAAACCCAGAAACAAGCCTTCTCCATGTCATAAATTCATCTACAGTAGAGCTCACAAGTTAAAGCATTTAGTCCAAATCACAGAACACATGCACACTTTATAATTTAAGTCTGAGCCTTGTTTTAAGAGGTGGCCTCAATTACTGGGACTCCCCTGAGACGCATCATTGGAAAGCCTTCACAATTTCTGAAACAGAAACATGCTGCATAAGGTCTCCCTTATAATCTTAAGGCCTTACAAAAGGTACTTGATTCCATCACATCCTGAAAGCAAAAGGAGATTTTCCTTGTAAGGTTTTGCAGAACATGCAACTCCTACACCTTTTATTTTCAGATTTGTTATTTTTATTATTGTTGTTATTTAGTTAACTCAATTATAGGAAGAGGAGAATCTGCTAGCAGCATTGCCTTCTGCAGTTCAGTTTTCTGAAAGCACTTAAAACCAGATTTATAGAACTACAGCACACAGATTCAACAGCACTCTGAGTACTGTAGGTCTAATATGCAGATGACCTACATTTTAGACCAAGTAGCCGTTCTCCCAGCAGTGAAGTCTGCCTGCCTTTATGCATATAACCACAGGTACTGCAATAGCACAGGACAAACCAGCTTGGAAATGCTTAGATCCCCGGCTGGGAACGGCAGGATGCAGACTACAAACCCTGCCGTTCAGCAGCACTGTGCTTGGCTTACCTAAATGAAAACTAGATGTGCATAGGTCCTTGCAGAACCCCCTCCACGACTGGGAGGTTACCGAGCTGGGTCAGTCACATCTTCCATAGGCATTAGGCATGACTAGGGCCCAGCATCCTGCAGCTGGGCTGGGCTGGGCTGGGCTGGCCTGAAATGGGGTCCTAGGCATGGGTGGGGTGAGGGTGTCCCAGGTGGGGCTGGTCAGGGACATTAGGGCTGATCAGTGCCCTCAAGGCCCTGACAAAGCTAACATGTTTCCAAAGTCAGATATCTTTGATTGTTTTACTTCCTATTTATTTCTGTAAAATTAGTTGGCATCAGTGAGAGCTGTGCCTTAGTACTAACTGGGCAGGGAAATGGGGTTGTCCTACATATTATAATAGCAGAAGTTAGCACAGCTGATGTACGCTGGCACAGGGCTACTGAAGTCAGTGCAATCACGTGGGTGAGGCTGGGGGCTGCCCGGGTCCCCCCGGCCTCCCTGTGCCCAGGTAAGGGGCGGGAGGAGCTCTGCCRAGTTGTGTGCTTGCTGCCTGGCTGCGCTCGCTGTGGTCGCAGAGCAGCGAGGGGCTGGCGGCGGAGCACGGCAGGATGGGTGCTCTCTGCAGGTGCCCTGTGCAGGTGCTCTGCGCAGCCCCCCCCCCCCCCCCCCCCCCCCCCCCCCCCCCCCCCCCCCCCCCCCCCCCCCCCGGCCCCGCTGCCCCCTCGCTCCCCTGCTCTGTGCTGCAGCGCGGGAGCTCTCGGTCTTCCTCCTCATCAGGTGGGCACGCTGGGCTTTCCCATTGTCCCAGCTCTCTTCAAAGAATTGCTCCGTTTGGAGGGTGAAAGCACCGTTCTGCAAAACAGAAAGCCTGGGGGAATGGCACAGCTTGGCACCTTCACAGACAGTGGCACCTGCTTCTGAGAAAATAAATGGATAAACGTGTAGTCCTGCAAAACACATGAAGATGTCCCCATTTTATGTGGGAAACGTAAAATGTAAATGCAGCATGTTCAAAGAGCTTGATGAAATAGGATTTATGTCTTCTGTTTTTAAATATTGGACATTTCCAAACAGCTTATACATTTSCTTCAGAAAATACAATTCTAGCCAATTCTACCCACTTCTACCCACATACCAGCAATGCAGCTTTAGCTTCCTGGGCATTATTTTCAGCAGATTTGTCCTTTCTTTTGTGCAGCATTCATTGTCCAGCCTGACAGCTGCTCCTCTGTCTCTGCTCGCTCCTTTTTATCAGTAATCTCTTCTTTGATTTCTGTTTGGGTTTGGTTTTTCTGAATGTCAAAGCTTATTTCTCAAGTCCTGAGCATACACAAAAAGACAAGCGATGTGACAAGAATGCCGGGATTTTGAAAGCAACTTTGGGTGGCCTGCACACCCATACCTGCAGAAATAGCCATGCGGATGCCGCTCGCACTCCTGGCCTGAGTGCCCTCGGTCCTGCAGAGGAGCAGGAGGAGAAGAGCCCGGCACAGTCCCCGGCACGGTCCTGCCGCGGAGGCGGTGGCTGGCACACGCTGCGGAGCCAGCCCTCAGCACATGCAGCTCACCGTCAGAAACACGCCTCTGAACGTCAGGAGCTTGACCTAAAACTCTCAAAGCATTTAAAGTGGATGCCTCCTTGATGTAAATGATCTCAGCCCGCATTTTCTGGGATCACGTGAAAAAATGCTTCTGAGTGTCACGGTATTTCAGGCTTTTCTGAGAGAACAGACTTTGTCATTTCTGACAGACCCTCGATAGCTGGGACTAGAAAACAAAAGCATAACAGATGGCCATCACCCTGTCAGGTCTGGACATTATGTTTTGACTTGAATATTGTGGGATGGATAAAGAATGGGAAGTGTGGGTCAGTTCCTGTTTGAAATGAAAGAAGCCATACAAGACTTAAATACACAGCAAAGCTACAGTAAATACTATGCAGGTGTTTATTATGGTGACATTTCAACAAGGAAATCCTCTCCACTGGGCAGCAGAGGAAGCAGGCCTCCCCTGGAACAAGCAAATACAATAAATGCAGACAAAGACGATTTCGCAACAGGATGGTGGTTTCCACTCTCACGAGCACTCATCTACCTGGGGCAGTGGCTGGAGGGGAGGCTGGGAGCGCAGTGCCGCCGGCACTGACCCCCCGTGCTTCCCCAGAGCTGCTGTGCCGCGATGCAATGCGTTAGTCGCGTGACGAGCGCAGCTGGGGCGTTATTAACGTGCAGACTAATCACTATTCTGACCACGCCGCTGTCTGCTCTGCACGTTTGGGGCTGGAGGAGAAGTTCATTCCCTCGGAGGAACAGCTAGGTGCTCCGACGTACCCCAGAGGCACTGCCTGTCCCCTCTTGGGCAGGCAGATAACCGCTGTCACATGCCATCATGGCACCGCGTGGCATTTCCGCCAGCGGTGACAYGGTGCCAGACATTGTTACTGAAATTATCAGCTGTTATTCTTAGAAATCTGCCCTCCATAAGTTGCAAGGTGCGGCCAACAACCGCCGCAGCAATAACGTTACCAGCACCACAGCTCTGCACCGTCCTCCTGCAGTCACYGTGCTGCTGGCCTGCCCGCTCCCCGCCCCGCGCACGCCTCGCAGCCACGCACCCATAAACCATCCTTCCCGGGGCTGTAAAACGGCGTCCTGCCCAGCTGATTCCAGGGAAGAGACCTTTCCATTCCTGGCAGCTTTAGCGCCCATGGAGTAAACAGCAACATAAATCAACCTGCGGCAGAGGAAGGTGGGAGGGAGCTTCCTGCACACTGCAGCAGCTAAGGGCTGATGAGCAAGGCAGGCGAGGAGCTCACCAAAGCCCCAATCCCATCTCCTCTGTGTGCCCAGGCTCGCAGCGAGGCGGCAGAGCACCCACAGCACTGAGCATCCTGCCCAGCTCCGGGCACAAAATCAGAGGCTGGCAAAACAACTTCCAAATGCTAAAGGTCATGCATTAACTTTATAACACTTTATAACAACATCGTATTTTGTACAAGTTCTTTACCTGTGCTTTGTCAAGCTTTGGGATCCCCTGTCTCAGACTTGGTGAGCAGTTATCGGCCCAAATCAGGAAGATCCACTGTTGTTGTTATGTGTACTAATCATTACTTTAGCTACCGCAACCACAGGTGCCATTCTTCTCCTCTGTGCAAAGCACTAGGGTAAGCTGAGTCCATTTAAAATCCCATCATTAGCTTCCATTTTCATTGCTAACGTTAACAAGTTTGCTAATATTCTAGGGAAAAGTTCCCTCTTGCAGAGATAGTTTAGCAGCTTCCGTATTTGACCAGAGCTACTCAGGTTATGCGTCGCAAATCATTCAAGCTGCAAATGAGCTCCTTTCCATGGGCCATTCTGCAGAGCAGTCCCATGGGTGTATATTACTCAATATTTAGGAAGAAAGGAAGGCAAGGGGAAGCTTTCGCACCTTCCATGTGCCTTTGCTGGGTGCTGCTGTCATTTGCAGCACCTGGGGTCAGCTCACTGCTGAGAGCGTGGAGACACTTTTGGACCCATGGCACGGGCAYGGGGAGGGGAGGAACCTGTGCTGTATTTATGCCTCTCCCGTCCCCCCTTCTGTTAGACGACCCCGGTCACAGACTGATTAGCCACTTGCGAGCCCAGGCCAGTCCCTTTGCTCGCTCCACCTTTGCTGAACAGAAAGGTGCTTTCAAAACTGGGCTCAGCGTGCCTAAGCCCTGAATTGCTCCTGGAAAAGCCTCTCCTCCCCTAACCCAGGTGCAGGGCGAGCAGGGAGACTGTGCGTCCAACTTCAGCGCCCCGCAGGTCATTGAGCCAGCCCCTGCGCAGGAGGCGCTGGAGGCACAGGAGGTGCTGGAGGCACTGGAGGCGCTGGAGGCACAGGAGGTGCTGGAGGCACTGGAGGCGCTGGAGGCACTGGAGGCACTGGAGGCGCAGGAGGTGCTGGAGGCGCTGGAGGCACTGGAGGTGCAGGAGGTGCTGGAGGCGCTGGAGGCACTGGAGGCGCTGGAGGCACTGGAGGTGCTGGAGGCGCTGGAGGTGCTGGAGGCGTGGAACGAGGGTGAGCGCTGCCGTGGCCAGCACGACGTGCTGACAGTGCTGCGCTGCTCCCGCCTTGGTTTCCCCTCTGTGGCCGCATCAGCCCAGGAAGGATTATTGTTATTTTCTCCRCTGGCATGTGGTGACCTGCCTTTGGCACCAGCTAATGCATGGCAAGGAATGAATTCAGCCAGCCAGAGAGGGGAATTTGCTGTGAGAAATGCTGTCATTTTGACATTTGATTTTATCCAAAATTAGGGTGAGAAGTGGAGACACTGAGTAGTTTCACAAGATTTCAGCTCAGACAACAGCTAAATGAACTGAAATCTCAGTGTGAAACTCTAATTTGAAATCTTTCATTTTGAAATACCATTTTAGAAGCACAAGGGAAAGCTGTACCCTCCTGCTGAAACAATTCCAGGGAGAAATGTTTCAACCAACTTCAATACTGAATATGTAGGAGCTAAATACGTAATAACCAATTTGCCTATGCACAAGTGTGCTGTTCTGCATCTGAAGAGCAGCTATTTCTCATCTCTCTTGCATAAAGTCCTGCATAGAAAAAGTAAATTTCAGGGAAATATGGATGGATGCTATCAGAGAAACCCAATCTGAAATTCAAATGAATGCTTACAAACACTGACTGTGTCCTTTTTAATCAACTCCTATTGCAGACTTAATTTGTATTGATCATGAACATCTAAAGCTGGAGATTAATATCAGCCAGTGACTACAAACTGTGCTGCTCTTGTTTGTAAACAGCTGCTTTTCACTTACAAATTGGTGGATTTTCACGTCCTCAAGGGTAAAAAAATATTTGGGAATAAAGTATTCTGATATATGGGGTATTCCAGAATAGTCTGGAATAAAGTACTGGAGCAAATAAGCTGTAGCCTGTTTCTGGCTTGCTTATGATTGCAGCTCATTAGGAAGGGCAGGGAGAGCAGTGGGAGGAATGGCGGGCTGGGAGGGATCTGCCTGTCGAACAGGGTTTCGGTGCCTGCAGTGACAGCCGCGTGCAGAGGGGATGGCGTGCCTGAAGTGTTCAGCAAAGGGCTCGGATGCATGTACCCTTCATGACATTTTAATAAGCTGTTTATTGCAAGTGTTAAAACATTTCTCCCAAAATTGCAGGAGGGCGGTGGGTTTGCAGCTAAGGCAACAGCGTTTCGCACACCCGAGCACCCAGCTCTGCGGGTGGCCAGGACGTGTCCCACCCAGCGCGAGGGCTCTGCTCTGGCCACGCTCTCTCCTCCCAGCTCACACTCAGATAAGCTTTTCTGTGGTTTCCAGCTTAGGTTTTCTACTTGTTTTTCCTCCCCCTTGCCCGCTACTCCTGTCCTCCCTGTATCCCTCTTGGCTTGCTTTCTTAGAGAGTACCAAAATTGGGCAGCTTCTGGCATTTACTAGTGTTTTAAACTACTATTTATTTTAAAGCTAATACAGCAAGGAAGCCAATAACCCCCTTACATAAGCTTTTCTACCATTTTATAAAAACTCTGGTGACAAAACTCTGCCTTAGGATCTTCTCCACACCAGCCGGAGGATGCCCAGCAGTAACATAACCCCTGAAGAGGAGAGTGTTGAAAACGTCCAGAGCACACCAGGGTGGGCAGGCTGGCGGCCGCGCGCCTGGGGCCATGCCGACGGCAGGGCACGGGGGGCACGGGGCCGCGGGGGCCGTGAGGGCTGGCCCCTGCCCCGGCGGGGGACTGCTGCCCCCGAGGGCGCCCGCGTCCCCCAGCAGCGCCGCGCCGCTGCAGCCGCTCTCGGGCAAGCAGGGGCCTGGCTCTCCCCACCCGACTGGTTTGCAACCAGCATGGCAAGTTGCTTAAAGTCTTCCTCCAAATGAGCTCATCTGGCGCCCCTTGGATAAACAGTATTAAATGTTTGATGTTTCTCTTCTCAAATACTCTATTATTTGCTTTCTTTATGCTCAAACCCAGAAGAAACAAGAAAATCGCAGCAAAAAAGTGCGCAGACAAACCAATCTCCACAATCTGTGCCGTGTTCATAGCGATGATCAGAGCCCGTCGCCTTCAGCTATCTCTTTGTAGGGGGTATCTCGGGGGGTAGCCTTTGCCAGACCCCAATCCATGGGCGCGTTGCTGGAACTGAATAATTTTTCCTGAGCAGAAGCGCTATCCTTCCAGCCCCGAGCTTGCAGCAAGGTCTCAGTCCTGGAACACGGCAGGATGGAGGAGGCAGAAAGCCGCCTCCGTCAGCCCCGTGGCCGGCGTCAGGCCAGCCCCTCGCCTGGCGTGGGGCAGCCTAGAGGTGGTGCGACCACCCGGCTGAGGGATTCGGGCTGCAGGCACAGCCCGTGCCGTGGGCATGCCCTGGTGTGAGGGCCACCAGCGATGTTTTCCATCTACCAGAACAGGGCACGGGGCAAGGCTTCCCCTGCAGTGCTCTGTACGATGGACTGCCTCGCATAGCAAAAGTGAAGCCATCCCCCTGCTGTCGACAAAGTAATATGGACATTTTAGATCAGGCCTAGACACACTGGGGACAGAGCTGTTCATCACTTTTCCTTTTCATTTTGCAAATTTCTTTTTTTTTTAGGCCAAGTTTGACAAAACCATTAACAGCCATTCCATGGCTTTCAACAGAAATTCTTTACGTTACACTATTTTGCTTACTGGCTGTAGGTCTGATAAGAAGGCATCATTTCTAGACAAATAAAAGACAAATTGTCTTCTACTTGCTTGAAAAGCACCCGCAGATTTAAACTTCTTCAAACCACAGACACCCAGCTCCCTGCAAACCTCCTAGGCAGGGAGCACATTTCCCCCAGCGCTGCCATTGAAGGGGCCGTGAGCTCGATCGGGGACTGGGAGCGTTTGCTCTGCGGCTGCAGCCATGGGGCAGCTCCTGAGCGGGCTGAGGGCCGGGGTGGGGGTGGGGGCCGGCCGGGCGGGAGCAGGGGGGCCCAGGGGCAGCCCCGGCTGGGGAAGGACACTTGTCTGCAGCACTGCTGTCTGCTCTAACGGAGACAGGTCGCATTCGCCATTCCTGTAGCTCACAGTCACTAGAGGGGAGAAATTACCCGGGATGCTGCCCTTACGCTTATTCTTGAGTACCGGCGCAAGACTTTCCAAAGGAAAAAGGTGCAGCTTTGCTCAAGACCCACTCCGGCCCTTCCTCAGAAGGCAGAGGGACCTTTGGGATTCGGGAGTGTGCGGGAAACGTCACGGGAGCACCCGTCGCAGGCGAGCGACCTGCAAAACATAGGTGTTCAGAGGCTGACTCCGTGGGCTGTGCTGGGTGCCGTGGGCAGGGGGGACGCGGGCACCGGCGTGCTGGGGCAGCAGGAGCTGTGCGTACCTGGGAGTTTGCTGAAACCCTTTGGGGAGCATGGATGCAAATTCCCTGGCTGGAAAACCACTCTGAGAGCCTTCCTACCGGTCTGGGAAACCTCATACACGGGCTCTGTTCCTTGCTGAAGATATGAGTCAAATGGAGACGAAAGGCCTGAAAAGACAACTCGGATCCGGCGAGAGGCTCTGCTGGCGACTCAAGCGGAGCGAGGAAACACCGCGCCCGAGTCCGTGCCCTGCCGCGTGCCCCGCCATCCCCGGGGAGCATCCGCTCTCGCCTGCGTGCACTGCGCCGGGCATTTCGGGGCTTTTTCTCCTCTGAGTGTTTGTCCTCCCAAAGAAACTGAACCCCTGCTTCTCAAGGGGATTAGTCGCTCCTTCACTGTGGTATTGTCTCAGGCTGGCGCTGGGCTCATGAAGGTCAGCCAGGGACGAGAAGGGACCACCGTCCCCAGCTCTGCAGAGGGGAGGACACGCGCGTCCCCGAGGGAAAGCGCTGCAAGGTGCCTTTGAGGACGCCCACACGGAGGTCGGAGCATCGCCCGCGCTGCGGTAAACAAACGCCTCGCTCCTCACCCCACCTCAGTCCCGGCTTTTCCAGCCCGGCCGCCGGCAGGCGGTGCAGCCCCGCGCGGAGAGGCAGGAGTAACTGCAGGGAAGCTGGGGCGGTTATCACAAGTGTGGGTAAAGCCTCGGCGCTGAGCAAAGGCTGGCGTCAGCTGGTACTTCAAGCAGGCTGGGGCTGTCCTGAGCGTGTCACCCGAGGGGTGACCTCGGGCTCACCAGGCACGGGAACGGGGGGAGTTCAAACCCCTGCGTGCGCAAGGGCAAATGTGTAAGTCATGGAGACAAGCATATCCGAGCGTTGCCCTGAAACAGGACTTTTCTGAGGGTAAATGTGTCCCATATTCTACAAAACATCCAGATTCTCATGATGTATATATTGAAAGCTACTGTAAAAATAAGCAGAATGGTAGAATAAGGTTAACAGCAGCAGCAGCAGATTTGAAGCAGAATTAAAAAAGATGTAACTTTTTTACTTTTTAAGCATGAAACCTCTAATATCTATTTCTTGCTTGTTTGCTCCATTAAATGGTGCCTTTCCACCCTGCCCGGCAGGCTCCTGCGGTCAAGGTGGCAGGAGGGTAAGCCGGGTGGGAGCTGGAGCTCGGCGTCCGTCTCCAGGGGGGCAGAAGGGCCCCGACACCACCCCGACGCTGCCCCCAGGCCCTGGCAGTCGGGGGGTTGCTGCAGGGCCCAGGCAGCTCCCTCTGAGGAGTGAAGCTGGGAGGTAATTAGCAAAAACTCTCTCTTTGCTTTTAAGGAAGCTGAACACAGTCTGCACAGCAAAACACGTCCTGGTTCAAAGCATCTGGCAGCTCTCGGTGCAGACACGAGCTTCACCCCTCCGACCACAGCACCTTGAATTAAAAAAGGCTCCACGCAGGGAGAGTCAAGCAGCTACCTCTGCTAAATGGCATTTTATCACTGTACACAGAGCGACAGAGGGGAGGGGGGAAGACGCTGAAAATATCATTGAACACAAGGAATTTCTGCATAATACTCCTCTTTATCTTGCCATTTATTATGTCGCTACCTAAGTAAAAGACGGTGTTTCCCTGCAGTTTTTTTGTTCTTTGGGTCAGAAATCGTCTTTGCAGTCTACACGCGTACAATGGCTAGCAGACAGGAATCAAAGCTATTATGATATATGACTATAATACTAATAAGGAGATTTCCACAGTCCATTAGATATACAGTAGGATGAGAACATAACCCATCTAGAAACACAGTGCTACGAGAATACTTGGGCTCCGTGTAAGAAATCACAACCAACTGGCCAAAAATGGGGCCCAGGTGCCTGAACCCTCATTTCTTATTGCCTGTCACAAGCTTGGTGGCAGCAGCTCAGGAGAAGGACGGTGCTTTGGCAGCGAGAGGGGTTTCTGCCCAGGGGCAAGGGGGAGCAGGGCTGCCTGGGGGTGAGCCACGGGCAAGGTTCGCCGGAGCTCTGGCCCATGGCCACTGCCGCGATGGGCAGGGACGCAAGTGGATCCCTGAAACGGGCAGACGCTGCTGATATGCCACCAAATTACCCTCCCGAATGCACTACTTCTGGCAAGGGATTTTTTAATAATTCATTAACTGCCATAAATTAAAAAAAACCCCACCCTGAATTGGTAGCTATCCTCATCTTGTTCAGCTGTTTCACTGCACTTTTCACAAAAAAAAAATTACCATTCTTTTAATTTCGAACACAATCAATAGGAAATATCAGTCCATACAGTCCAAGGTTCATTGCTTTCAGGCAACCACTCATAAATATTCATTAGAGAATTAAAGAGCTATTAACAAGGGTAACTGTTGAGGAGCATTCATTAACTGTCTTCCACAAGAAATGAAATTTGCATTTTTCAGTGTGGAAATCCACTTTGTGAAATGGCACCTTGGATGACAATAAAATGTGAGATAAAACCTGATGTGAAGGCAAGAAACACTCATTTCTGACTCAAAGGACGCTTTGGACTGTGCAGCCGAGCCTGTTTATGGAACTGATAAAAGAACACTTTTCGTGACCCTGACTCACTCTGTCCTGCCCCAAGCGCATTTCCTGGCCCCAGCACCCCGACCCACCTCTCCCCACACCGCAGCGGCACAGAAACTCATCTCTTTTCAGTAACTGTGATTCATCCTGATTTGCATATCATGGTCACTGCCTCCACATTTCCTCTAATTAATTCCCCAGAAAGATGCTTCACCCTACAGTGCTGTATAATTATAAGTTTTGTTCATATTTATCATAGCACGAGGCTCGCATGCCCCATCGGGACTGGGGTGCCATGGCGCGTACCCGACGGTGGCTGCCTCCACAGGCGGCTCCCCCCTGCCCCGGCGCAGGCGGTGATGAAGGCGATCAGGCATTTTACATACGCATACATAGCTTTGCACTTACGGGCTCTGTACTTGCTCTCCCATTGTACACAGGGGCTTTTATTATCATCTTACACCCGGACCTAGCAGGCGCGATCAGATAAGCAATACCTACTGGTCCCTTGAGTCATCTGTAGGAGAGGGGTGGGGGCTCCATGGATTTTATCTAAGAAAACTGGGCAAGGCAGGGTCTCGGAGGGGAGCAGGAGGAAAGTGATCATTTTGGGGCCAACGAAAGCATGCTCTGCCCTTGAGGGCTGCACACCAGCCACTGCGCTAAGAGCTCCCCACATGTCGATTTACACGTATGGTGGGTGTATGACACCGTCAAGACAAACGGCCCTGCAGTGAAGCCGGTAATTTTCCTACAACTGCAGCAAATGGACATGCATAAGGGAATCCCAGGGGAGGATCTATTACGTAAAGCAATTATTTCTCAGCCTGAAAGGCAAGACAGTAATCGCATCCCCTAATGTCTCTCCTAAAGCATAATTCAATAATTAATATTTGCTCTTCGGCATTTGTAAAATAATGGCATCTGAAAATGGGGAACCCAGCGCAGCCCGAGGTTCCCCTCAGCTGGGATCATGCATAATACAAGAGCTTTACCCAACAGATGAGTAGCTACAGGACTTTGGCCTGGGATTCCCAGACCCCTGCGGGTCCAAAGTGTCCACAAAATGCAACCAAAAAAAGCAGGGCTATTCTCAGTAGACTGGAATTCACTTGACTCCGATGGAGAACTTCTAGGGATCTGCACAAGGAAAGAAAATACTAAAAACCAACACAAGAGGTGGTGCCTTTGCTTTAAGGGTTATTTGATGCTGCAGACCATTGCCTTGGGAAGGGGAGAGAAATGGGGTCGGTGCAGAAGTTCCCACTAGTGATTTCTCTTTCCCGGGTCTGAATCATCGCGGTGGGCCATTGCTGCAGGAAGAAAAGATCCACTGAGCAATGCCGGACTACTAGAAGTCCTGCAGAAGACTGAAGTCCCATTCTGCTGCCATCAAATTAGCCCTAAGTTATTTCCTCAAGTCTCTGAATAGGTATATTTAAAACTGCAAACTAACCACGGCCAGAAACTCTCATATTATATTTCTCTGTAAAACCACAGCAAGCTATATATGTGTAAATATATATATACACGCATACACACACAAACCTTTTTTTTTTTTTTAACATCTGCTACTATCGTGCAGTGTGTGCTCTCTGTCAATGTTTCACAAAATGTCCCTCATGCCCAGGACATGGACTGATGGAAAGGCAGTCCCCCCAGGTGTTATTTTCCCTCTCAGACCACCATTCAGCCATGCTGCATCCCCTCCTGGCCGACCCACCAAGTGCCAGGCTGGGGAGAGCCCCCAGCGTGCCCGGCAGCTGCAGAGCACCCCAGGGCAGCCGCGGGTCCGGCCCTCACCGCAGGGTGCAGGCAGGGCTCCCCAGACGTGTCCCCTCCAGCAGCTGGGGCCGGTCCCCTCCCCGCTGGTGATGCCCACGCTGCCGGCGGCACCACACATCCCGCTCCGGGCACAGCCACACGGGTTAGCGACCGGCGGTGGGGTGTTCAGGTGTGACGGCGTCCGGCGAGTATCTGCTGCTCTGCCAACACCATACAAATATAAACAGCCGTGCACTGGGGCCCTGGGAAATAAGTGAATATAGATATTCCTCCCTCTCACAGACGAATGACAGAGAAGCATCAATACCCATATACATTTTTGTCAAAATTGCATCTCTCTTTATTCAGTTTTTTCAAAGATAAGTTTCAAGCCTACATGCTTTTGGGGTAAACCTCCCTAACAGATGAGTAAGTCAAAGCCCTAGAACAAAGGCCGGCAGCAAACAGGATGCTGAGAGTTTATCTGAAGTCACGAAGGTTACGAAACATTTTCCGACTTTCAGGAATGATTCATGATTTTTACATTTTTGGGGCAGACCTTTTTAGTTAGTCACCGGCATGGTTTCAGCGATAGATTACGCTCTCAGAGCCTTTGGCTCTCATTTCTAAATCCAGACTTTGAAACTTCATCCCTGAATTACACATATGACCTACGGAGCTCCTTTTTTTTTTCCTCTCCCTGAAGATGATGTTAATCTCTGTCTGGTTTTAGCTAGCAGAAGAACCTGCGACTTCGGGTGACTTTCTCATCGGTCCCAAGGCACTGTCCGTGGCCCTTGCTGGGACGCTGCTGGGATGCTCTGGCAGGGCAGAGAGGCGGCTCCTGCTGCCGGACGTTGCACGTTTCCTCCAGGCATTGCACTCACCCAGCCTTTTTACTGCCTTTAAGATCACTACAAAACACAAGCACAAACGCTGGGATTAAATTAAATCAGAGAAAAGGTAACATTCAGAGGTAGCTTGATTGAATATAAAGTTTTAAAGAAATATGCATCACAAGTGTTGAAACTAAAGAGTAAGTATTTTGCAAATGTACGTCACTTTAAATCCCCTCAGTCAGCAACAGGGACATCAGGAATCGGGAAGACCCTGGTGCTTGCCAACCCCCGCAGCATTTAAGCAGGTGGCCCCAGTGCTCGGGGATGCCGGCCGCCGCTCCCGATGCCCACCAGCCCCAGGCAGTCATGTTCAAAGGCTTAATTTCGGATCACGACATGTCACTAATAATACCCCTGGCATAAAAGCCTGGTGTATGTTACTTTGCCATGAGGAAATGTGACACTGCCGTGCCAATTCGGCGTGCTTTACGGAAAGTTGTGGCGTTCAGAGTGATTTAATCTGTTCTTTGGCTACACAGGGAGCACGCCAGAGATAATCCACACTTTGAAGTAGCGGGTATCTGAGAAAACCTGGCTGTTTGTGAGCAGAAATTTGGCAAATCTGAAGGTATACATTCAATTATTAAAGAAAAACTCAAGGTGTCCCCAGACAATGTGAGTCAGAGATTCACCCCAGACCAGACACCAAGATCCAAATTAGAGTAATGAATTTAAAATACACTTGCAGGGGCTGTTATCATGTGGCCATGATGCTACCGTCCGGGACCAAATGCCCTTGCAGGTGAGTGTTAGACAGCCCAAGGTACAGCGGAGGGCAACAGCCACCAAAGACTTCTTCAGGGAGGAAACCCAGCCCCTCACATGTGGCAATGCTTGATCTAATCCTTCACGACACGCAGCGGAGGAGAAAGACTTTGAGGAGTATTTTATTCCTAACTATTTAAACAAGAGAACTCATAGTCTACTTCTAATTAGGTTTTGTTATTAAGCTGTTATCTGATGTGGAAAGATAGACTCATATAAAAACGTGCTAGAATGGAAAATCTGAGAGCTGAGAACTTTCACATGGGGGTTCAGTGAATGGCCATCAGTTCGGGTGAGCAGCACCCCCAGCCCTGACCCTGTAAGGGGGTCTGTCCCTGCAGGGTCCGGTGGCGCTTCCTTTTTACCTCCTTTTCTCTCCTTCTACACCATCAGGTACAGCCACGTCCTGGGGCGAGGGATGGTCCCCCGGGGCGGCTGGGATGGTCCCCCGGGGCAGCCGTGAGACTCCATGTCTCCAGAGCATCTCACCCCGCCTCTGCCAGAGATCTGGCCAGCATGACGCCACGAACGGAGAGGTGCAAGTTTTAGGGATGTTTTTCTGGTGAGACAAGCCCTGACACACAGACAAGCAGCACTTCTCGCAGCGTTGCTTTTTCCCAGGGAGTTCCCGCCAGCGCTGCAATCCATAAAGTTGCCGAAGTCGGGGTGTCCCCCAGCGGGTCGCTCCTTGCTGCTCGGGAGAGGGATGGGGGTCCCTGCTGGGGGGTGGTCTGATCGTCCCTGCTAATGCAAGCCAGCGAAGTCCACCTGCTCATGAATAACAACCCCTGGCCCCAAGCCCCAGAGTCATCACTCTTGTAGCATCGTCCCTCCCAGCCGCCCTGCCCTGAGCTGCCTCAACTTAGCCAAGTTCTCAGCAAAAGGTCTCGTAAAAGCCTCGAGTTTGGTGAGGACTTTCCCTAATTGCCCTGAGGGCCACTTTGAATCTCCACCACCTCCCTGCTGCAGGCACCCTGCTCTCAGAAGCACCGCAGCGAATAATCTCGCCTGTCAGTGCTGCCTGCCAGCAGCAGCCCGATAGCGCGCCGCGGGGCGCACGCACGGCGCGCGCGTTTCGGCAAGGCCAGAAGCAGAAACTCTCTGATAAGCCTGGTTCTGCCTTCGCCACCATGGCTCTGCCAGCTGGGAGCAAAACGCCCCGAGCCGCAGCCGGGGCAGAGCGGAGCCCCCGAGCCCCCGAGCCCGGGTGAAGGCAGCGGGCAGGCAGCGGGCAGGCAGCAGCCCCCGGAGCTGCACCGGCACTATCCGCAAACCAGTCACTCAAAATTCAGTACATAAAGGGGCCTCATTTTGGGGGACAGAGGGGGAGGCTTATTTTGCTTTTAATAGGAATTAATACCCAGTCTTCTCTTGGCTTTTTCCTTAAAGTAATACATTGCATCATCCCAAAAGCGTTTAAATAACAGACAGTGTAAAGCCAAGTCAATCCATCTACAAGGAAAAAACAGACATTATGGAGAATGCTGCAAGGGTTTCAAACTAGAGTTGGGGAAAATACCTCACTCTCTTAGCTTATAGCTCACATAGAGTTAGGTTTTAGAAGTTAGACATGATTTATGTTACAAAAATCTGTAGTTCCCCTTTTAGGCCACTCACCCAAGCTGATAGCTGGTACTACAGGTATGGCATATACATATGTTGGGTGTTCTGCAGTTTAGATGATTTCTGACCACAATTTCTAATTTGCAGGAAAGCTTGTAGCAGAGGGCAACAAATCAATTGATAGGTGCTGGCTTAGATTTAGCAACCTGAAAATTCACTCAGGAAACTCTTAGTTTTCCTAAGACTCACTACATTTAAAATTCTTCATTTCCCCAAATGTCACACATTTTGTCCATGAGCTAACCCCTGAATGTCAATAAATACTAATAACCTTTATTTGTGAAAAATTTATGCAAAGCCTATAGCCAAACCAATCATCTTTTTTTTCTGTGAATAAAAGCGGGAATTGAAAGCTTTTCATGGTAACTAATGGCAAGTGTGTGACGATGCATGTTAAATGAAACATATAGGAATATGTGGGCTCTTTGGTTTTCTCCTTCCTTCTGCTACTGGGATTTGCAAAAAGTTTTTGACTTCCACAAGCAGCAGCAGCGAGGTGCCAGCAGCAAAGCAGTTAAAGTCCTGGCGGCATGGGGACACACATGCCGAGCAAATGCATTTCTATTTTCACAAGAGAGAAGGCAATGCAAATAAACCAATACTGTTTACACAATAGAGAAGGGAGGGGAATATCTCCATTATCAACTAGCAATTTTTCCAGACAAAGAAGTCTTTTCTGTAGCGCAGTAATCCTCTTATGCACCAACCGTATATAATTGACACTTTTCAATTATACACCTACA
This sequence comes from Phoebastria nigripes, assembly GCA_035582835.1. Lineage (NCBI taxonomy): Eukaryota > Metazoa > Chordata > Aves > Procellariiformes > Diomedeidae > Phoebastria > Phoebastria nigripes. Next base: position 657,687 of record JAYKAV010003121.1, read on the forward strand.
GAAGCACAAGGTTATTTCTTGTTTAGCTAGTTTTCAAGCCAGTATGCCAGCTTTCCACATTTTCCATTACTCCACACCTTACGTATTGCTAATGCCTCTGATAGGAAATTACACACACTCTAATTACGGCACGCCGGGCCTGTCTGCGCGGCTCCCCCCGCCCTGCCGGGCTGCATAAGCAGCAGAGCATCAGCGAAAATTCCTCGGCGTTATTCAGGCATGACATCCCTGTTCAGAAATCAGCTTTAGTCTCCCCTGATCTGTGATTTTCCATTTCCTCCCCGGGCAGGTCTTGCACAATGACCCTGCAGCAGCTCCGTCTTTGCGATGGCGTTCGTGCTGCCCAAGCTCTTCCAGGTGCTCAGAGGCAAGCGCAGACAGCCCTTGGAGTGGAGCATCCTCTCCCGCTGTGCCACGAGCAGCCAGCGTCCCCGGGCTGGAGCCGGGCAGGGCACCGGCGGCGGCATCCCCAGCACCAGGTCCTGCCTCAGCCCCGGCCTCACTGGCCAGGAAGGCAGAACACACAGAGCAGAAACCATGAAAGCCACGATGCCTGGATTTCTTACGGGGGCCAGCTCCCAAACCCCCTGCTCATAGGGGTTTTGCATCACTCTTACGTCTCTTGCATGAGAGGGGGTTGAAAAGTGTTTTGAATTTTGCACTGCAGAACAGCCAGTGACCAGCGTCGTCCGTAAGGCCGTGTGTCTGGGTGCACAGCGAGCCCTGCAGCTGACGGGCCAGCAGCGTCCCAGGCCGGTGCGAGGGTCCCTGCCCTGCGGAGGCCTCCGGGGGACGCCGGTGGCTGCGGGAGGCTGCAGTACAAGACGCTGCCCGACAGCCATGCAGCACCCGACTCTGAAGGAACCAGGCTTTGTGTCACCATGACAAAGACCAAGTGCTATTTAAGAAACAAACACCAGCTTAAAATCATTTTGGCAAAGGTGGCAGTCCTGCCCCTGCCCTCTGTGCGCCTGGGAGCTCACCCAGTGCCCGTCCGGGGGCACCGGCAGCTTCCCCAGACCCCTGCACGCCTCCCCAAGTGCCTGTGCTGCGCACGGAGGGATACTGCGCGTGGCAATATTATGGATATTATACTCACGTGCTTTGTGCTTTTCCAATTTTTTTTGGTGCACTTTTGCACACCGAGAGGGGGAAACAAGCAAATGCAAAGGTATAAGCCCTTTTCCTCTCTATTAAGAGAAGAAGTGTGCACCAGGTAGGGAGGAAAGCAGGGAGCCCCACCCCACCTTTTGCTCAGCTGCTGTTCATGATCCCCATCTCGGTTGTTATCCCGCACCTTCTGACCAAACAGCCATGCCGTGGGGCTGCCTCGGAGGGGGGGTAAGCAAGGTCTCCAAAATGGTCTGGAGGCCAAGGTTATACGTGGTATTGCAGGGGGCAGCTTCTCCCTGCTCCAGCCGAGACAAACGCTGCAAAATGGGTGACAGAGTCGGTGTCTGCCATTGCTTTCCTGACCCCCTAGCTCAGACGAGGTGTGGGGGGGGCTGAGGCAGCCATCGCTGGAAGAGCGCGGGGCGCTGGCGGCTCTGATAAGGCACCACGCCGCAGCGTGACGGCTCTCCCTGCACCAGCCCCAGCCCCGCGCCGGGGGCAGAGCGGGCTCCTCAGTAAAGCAGTTTCTGAGCACAGCGTCGCTCCGTGTTTGGCAGTGGATTTTGGCACACGCACACCAGACCTGCTCCGCAGGGCCGGCACCGCTCGAGCGCAGGGCTGGTGCTGGGAAAATGTGCGCTGAGACGGTAAAAATTCATTTTTCTGTGTGTGTGTGTTACTGGTGGTTTAAATAAATAAATACAGTTAGTGCAACTGAACTCGGAGATAGTCCTAATAAATGTTCTGTGCTCTGTGAGCGGCCTGGAAATGAGCTCAGTCAGAACTGGTAAAAGCCACTGAAATGGCTTATTCACCCCCTTCCCCAGCCCTACACACACACACACAGAGCTGAACTCTGCTTTCATCAGAGGATTTATACATGTTCCTTCTACCATCAGTAGAAATCAAGGGACTCATTACTTTTAAAGGCACTGAGCTGCACTGTGTGCAACAGACCCGTGCTGTCTTAAGGAGCCCAGGGTTTATTTTTAGACCCATTTATATGTCTCTCACTTTAATCTCTCCTCGTTTAATCTGTTTTTTGCACTCCTTTCTGACACTAGCAATAGGCAAAAAAAAAATCGGGTTTCAAAACCCCATCCCCAAACCCCAACACCACGTGTTATTGACCATGGCAAGAGCAAACGCAGACATGGAGGAAACTATTTATAGCTCAGATAAACAAGACAGAGGTTTTGCTTAACGAAAGGAAATGGAAAAATAGCACACAGACATAGACCTTGAACGTGTTGCCCTTGCCTGGGCCCGGGAAGGCTGGCGGGTTCCCGCTGTCCCTGCCAGCCCACGGGGACGGGGATGGGGATGGGGACCTGGTCCTCGCAGCATGGCTGAGGACRGGGATGGGGATGCGGGCACTGCAGCACCGCTGGGCACCAGCCGGGGTCTTGGCTGTCGAGGGCGTTTCTGGTTTCACACAAATGCTGACTGGGAATTTTGTTTCTGCCCTAAAAACTGGACGGGAGAAGAGAATGACGTCCTGCCCCAGCCTGCAGAGGATTGCTGCCTGTGACTCACAGGGGCAGAAGGGCTTTAATCTGCCGTCGGCAGGGACTAGAGGGAGGATGCTTGGGGCACTATTTGGCCAGACTAGCAGGAACAAAGGTATTTATTCAGAAAGTAAAACATATAGAGCACAGCTCTGTGTCACATTAACTTTGAACAACCCTAAACGCATTAAGTAGAACTAATCCAGCTGAGTTTTCCAGGGAGGAGGAATACACAGCAAATACATCTTAACCAGGGGTTTCCCTCAGCTTCTGTGCCTTGAGACTTTTGGAGTTCAGGGTTTTTATTTTATCCCTAGTTTTCATCGAAGAGGCCCAGCTGGGGCCAGCTGCCGCGGCGGAGCAGGGTCTGCCGAGCGGGGGGCCGTGGGGAAGGCAGCCCCAGGCAGCCCCAGGCAGCCCCATGGCACAGCACGGCACGGCATGGCACAGCATGGCACAGCACGGCATGGCGTGGCGTGGCATGGCACAGCATGGCACCGCCCCGGCCGTGGCTCCCTGGGGTACCCCGCGTTGGCAGGGCCCAGGGCGGTGCGGGGTTGGGGCCAGCCGTGGGGGATGGCGGGATGCCCCGTCCCTGTCCCGCAGCAGCGGTAGCGGCGTGTGACGCTCTCCAGGCTTCCCAAAACACCGCCTGCAGCATCCATCCTGATCGGCCGGTTTGTTCTGCTCGTCAGGAGCTCCGGGTTCTAACTGATAATAAGCCGACTGCGTTCCCATTTTCTTAGCCCACTTGAAGCCAGCTTGAATCAAGTCAGAGGGTTAATCCCTGAATTTCAGGCCCAGGGAACAGGGCTGTGCTAATTCTTTCCTGCAGATTTGCTAATTTGATTTTTCTTTTCCTGAGACATCAAAGCCGAACCTCCAGAGGAGAACTTCCTAATCAGCAAAGAGAAAAGGAAATCACTTATTTAGTGGGAAGGATGTAGACATACCAAAGGGAAACATTTCCATATTCTTTTTATAGCTATGAAAAACAACTTTAAAGAGTGAGTCCCCTAAAATCTATTTTTATTGTAAAGAAATGGAGCTTTGGGACCCTTCTGTGTAGTCGTCTTGTTCTCTGTACCTATAAACGAGAACATCAATGAGATGAGGTGAACTGGAACACCTTTTTCTTGTTCAAAATATTTTACATTATTGATTGGAAGAGGAGGAAGGAAGCCAGGAAGAAACCAAGGAGTCGTGAAGAGTGCAAAGCCACCCCTTAGATTAAATCTCCTGAGCACTGAGTCAGTCCTGCAGTTTCTACGTGGCCTGTGGACATTTTTTGGACTCCCTAACTAACTCGGAAGAAATCCAAGTTTAGACCCCCAGGATCCCATCGTTGTACACAAAAAACAGCCTGCAGTACACAGCAAAGTGTTGGCCAGATGAGTCTCCAGTGGAAACCGCAACTTAATTATATAATAAATGATTTAAAAGTGTATATAGTAGATCTGTATAAGACTATTTCCCTGCTAACAAACATCTGGCTCTTGCTATGGACATAGTAGTCCAGCTACTTGTTGTTGGGTCTTTTCACAATTATCCAACAGATTTTGCCTAAATATACTGCGACTCTGGGGACTGCCAAAAGATTTCAGATGTAGTCCAAAAACTGCATTTTAGCACCAACTAAAGCTCTCGTCATAGCCACAGGAAAGACAAAAAAAAGCCCTGGGGCCTATCCGACGACAGAAGTGAGGCCAAGCGACTCATTACTATATTAACTCTGCACAGGAGCCAAGGAGGATGCTGGAGCAGCTCTACGGTTGCTCCTTCCCCAGCTGGCCCTGGCACAAAGCAGTAAAAAACATCAAATCTGGTTCCATTTTCTAGAGGTCAGAACGAGCCCATTTTCCACGGTTTTCTGCAGTGTTTTATACCCTCGGATTTTATCCAATCCATTTTAAAAGCTACTGCTGCTTCAAAAGCTGGACTGCTGACGAGACACCCCAGTGCGTTTGGGCACTGACAGGCACAGGGTTGTGGCCACCTGGGGATGCCCGTCCCCTGCCCCAGCCCCGTGCCGCCCGCCGCCGGGCCCCTCGGCGGGCAGAGGCTGCTCTGCCGAGCGGCGCGCAGACGTGCCAGCTGCTGGCTGGGGAAAAGCCGTGGCACCAATGCTTTGTCAGCTGGTGAGACCTGGCATCCCTGCGTGCCAGGCTGCAGCCTCCAGCCCTTCCACCAGCTGCAGCTTTTCCCTTGGTATGTATTTTGGCAGGTTGCAGGGTCCTTGGAGCAGTGGTTAATGACTTCTGGTGCTGCAGGGGCTGCCATGGTCTGAAAGCTGCTGGGACACATTTAGCCTTGCACAAATGCCTGTGACAGCCATGGATTCAAACTGGAGTTTTAAACTGGACTTCTCCCTGGACCCGCGCCCTCCAGGACCACCTGGTCAGCCCCGGTGGCTGCCGGCTTTTATTGGGGGGAGGTGGCCATGCACACCCCAAGAGAGATCTGGTGGTCCTCAGCACAGCGTGAACGCTGACTGTACATCACTCCTGACTGTTCCCAAAAGTCATGTCGAGCTGCTTTCCCTGTGCCCACTGCTTGTTTCCACCTTTCACTCTGCGCAGGTTTGCACCCTCGCCCACGTCCTCAGCACCAGCCGCTGCCTCTCCTCCTCCCAGCCCTGCACAGCCCCAGGCTCTCCCAGCATTACCGCCCCAGGGTGGGCACACGGACAGGCTGGTCCCCACCGCTGCCGCTGGCATGACGGAGCGCTGGCCAACAACCACCCACCATGGGAACGGCCGTCGGTTCTTGCAGCAGCATCCCCGAGGCATGGCAGTGAATTTCCAGACTAATTCATCTACTGCACAGCAGTTGATGGCAGCACCATTATTTCCAGCCAGACGTGTGAGGACATAAAATTTACCTCTTCTTCTATGATGTCAGTTTTCAAAGATTAAATTAGGGCTGCCTAATTTAAATCAGTGGGTAGAAGGGTGCTGTTGGCAGGGTGCGAGTTCAGAGGAGCCGCCACGATCTGCTGGAAACGACCAAGCTGTTGGGATGCCCGGTCATTTTAGTTTAACCACACTCTGCCAGCAGTGCCACTTCAGTGGATGCTGGAGTTGCTTATAGACTAAAATGCAGGAGGACAAGGGGACGATGCTTACAGGAAAGTCACACCAAATTTAATAGAGAATGAAAACATTTCCAAAGCAGGAGGTTCACCTGCATAGCACTGTGCAGTTAATTACAAAAAGGTGACATTCATTTCTGCTTATTTTACATCAATATCATCTCTGTTGCTTTTAATGGGCTTTGAGACCACTTTCTCAAAAATCCTAAACTTTCTTTGCAGCGCCTGCTAAGCTGAATGCTTATTCCAAACACAAAATACAGCTGTATAAATTACACATTATTTAGTGACTCATAAGAAAAACTGTTAACAGCGAGGGGTGGCTAAGAAAATAATTACACAAGAAATCCTGCAAATTGGAAACATCGCGGGACACTCCCAGCGTAAGTCTGAAGGCCTAAAATGAATCTCAGCACCCGCAGGCTTTTGCTGAGGGTGGGTGGCAGCGGGCTGGGCGCTGGGTGCAGGGTCCGTCGGTGTGATGGGGCAAAGGCAGCAGCAGCACCAGGGCTCCGGGGACCCTGCCAGGGACTTCCACGCTCTGTCCCCTCCGCAGTCGCTGGGCGCCGGGAGCGCAGGGCAGAGCTCCTGGCTGGAGGCACAAGGAGCGTTTCACCATTTGAAGCCCAAAGTGTGTTTAATTTAGGAAGTTTCGTGACACTCGCCCTAGTCTGCAGCAATCGCAGCGCTAGGCGATGTGTGATGTGCCTGGGACGTCACCCAGGCGTCAGGAGTCAGGCGTCCAGGTGCCTGTATGAGTTTAGTCCTGTTCAGCCTGGCAGTGAGGGCAGGGCTGAGCCAGCCACGCTAGGGAGGTTGCTGAATTCCCAAGCCTCCCTTTTATTTACCAAAATTTCTCCAAACGATACGTGAGCTGGAACTTCCCCAGGTGTCTCCTGGCTGTCTCTCACCCATCACCGGATAATAACAGTGTGGTGCTAAAAAAACCCAAGAAGCCAAAGAGCTGACAGCATTGTGAGATGCCCTTTCAAACACCCTACTCTTAAACTGCTGTCTTTAAAAGCGAGTGTCTCCTTTGAGGTGACAAGGCTGTGCTAACGAACCCTTCCCCGCTGGGTCTCATGAGGTGCCAGTGACCTCCGAGGCCGCCTTGTCTTCAGCCCCTTCTGCCCTGGGCATGGGAGGGGGTCGCGGGCAAGAGCGGGGGCTGAGCGGGCAAAAGGCAGACAAAGGAAAAGAAAACCCCAAATGAATCTAAGAGCAGCCTGGAAATCGTTAACTCCGGGTTTGCTGTCCACGGGCAGCTGTGCTGGTCTCGCACCGGGGCCGTGGAGGGGCTGGGCTGCGGTGGTGGGTCATGGCCCCCGGGCTGCAGCAGCCCCTGCTCCCGGTCCTGCTGGCCCAGCTGGCCCCGCGCTGTGCCGTGCTGGGGACCCGGCCCCGCTGCATCCCCAGGAGCTGCGGGGAGGACGGGCTTCCCTCCTGCAGCTGCAGCCTGGCCTTGTGCCTGCACGGGCCAAGCCCTGAGCGAGCCCTGCTGCAATTCACTGACTGCTGGGAAGGCATTTCCTATGGAATTAGGAAGCCGGTTCGTTAGGATCGCCTACCCAGCTCCAAACCTCCTCCCCAGCATCAGGAACGGCCTCAAGTTGTTGGTGCTACCAGGCCAGCCACATCTGAGCATCAGTGTCACTCACCAAGGGAAAGGCAATGCCGCTTGGAGAGAAACGGGAGAAAATGAGTGAAGACAGCTGGGGATACTGCAAAGCGGCAATACAAAGCTAGCAACCTCATTTGCTTGGGGTAGGAACACTCACTAAAGCAATTCTGCAGCTTAACATCTCTGCTTTAGTCTCAGAAATACTTTGATCCAATAGCTTTGCCCTGTATTTTGCCAGCACGCCCACGGGTGCCCCCCGCCAGTGCCGCCCTGCACCGATGCTGCGGTGTACACCCACAGCGAGCACGTTCCTTTCCTCTGGGACATCCGTTTCCACACTTGATTAATTAGAGGAACAGCAGCAGCACCTTGGACCAGAAATGTACATTTGCTCTGGTTTCACCTCAACCTCTGTGTCACAGAGTTTTGGACGTGCTAAGCTATAATTTCCTATATACAAGTTGGAAATTTTTATAGCTGCACAGGGAATAGGATGGACTGCAGACAAAAACAGAGAGCAAATTCATTCTTTTTTTGTAACAAAAACAATGACTTCACTAGAAGTATAATACACCATCTTTTCCTCTGTTGGGAAAGTACCATTTAGACTCCAGCTACTTCCTGAGTAAGCGAAAATAACTGTGCCCAGCAGAGGAGCAGGTTCAGGAGGGAGGGAAGGAGGATGTTTCCTCCGGGCGGGTGCAGAGGCTGCTCGGGGATGCGCTCAGCAGCGCAGCCGTGCCCAGCCAGTAAATACCATGGAGGTGAGCCACCAGAAATAAACAAGTTGGTCTTTTTTCCTTTTTCTCATTTCATTCACATCCAAAAGCAGCATCCCAACTATTTTCCATGGTCTTTAACCTATGCCTTCACCAAGGATCAGCTGCATTTCCCAAGTGAGCCTGTGATCTGAGCTGCCTGAGCAAGAGGAGTCGACCTGTCGGCCTGAGCTCCCCTGCCCATGCTGCTCTCATCCCATTCATTGCAATGAGTTAAAAAAACAAATCACAAAAATGCATTTAAGTGAAACTGCATTTTTCCAAATAGCCCCAACCTCATCTTTCACAGGAAAAAAATTTCCAATGAGCTCCAATTCAGCTTCATTATGAAAAACTTCTATTTTTTGCTTTGCAGTAAGAAAAAGATTGTTAGCATTTTCAAATAGACTCTTAGCTTTGTTAATAGTTTATTATTATTATTATTATTATTATTATTATTATTATTATTATTATTATTTCCTTCTCTTACAACTCTCAATATTTGAGCTCACCTCCTAGCTGATAACGCTCAAGCTCTGGGACCAGCAATTAAGATAAAATGGGGAAATTGCAGAAGCCAGCCTGGGTAAATGTGCTTGTTCTGGCTGAACGAAATGCTCGCCCGACTGCTCTGTTATTCCCATCCAAACGCCTATGAAGAGGTAAGGGTGGATGAAGTCTCCCACTTCACTCGGGAGGAGCGGCACTGCTCCTGCAGGCGCCCGGCGAGCTGCTGGCGCGCCAGCACTGCCAGGGCAGTGACATTTCACTCCGGTATGACTGGGGGCTTCTGAAAATTTTGCACTGATACTCAGGTTCTCCTGGGAATCCTTCATTCCCTCGCAGGAATTTCCCTGTCGTAAACCAGCAGCGGGGCGGCTATCGAAGAGCAAACCGGTGCCGGTACCCTGTGCTCCAGAGAACAGCCCCAAGCAAGGCGCGATGCTGCCAGCTGACTGTGCAGCCTCCTCTGCCCTGGCGCAGGGTATTTGATTACTCAGATATAATTGGCCAGAGCTTGCATAGCCGCAGATGTTATAAATGGACACAAAATGATCCAGCCAAAGTTTTTCTTTTTATTCTAGCCAACCTATTTGTTTAAATCTTCTGCATAAGTGAATTCCAGAGAGATACAATGCTCTGCGAGAAGAACATTTCTTCTATTGGTTCTAAATGTACCGACCCTTCCATTTGTACTTGGCCTCTTGAAAAACACTGCTGTTAATTATTATCATTACTGGATCATAGAAAAAGTCTTGAATTTTAACCATTAAATTTAACTAAGAAAGAAGAGTAACTCAAAACCTTGGAAAATTACATGGGTCTCCAATGCAACCCTTTAAAAGACTCATTCAAAAAATCTACTTAGAACCACATTATACTCTCTTAGCTTGTTTTGATCTTTTAATTCAATTGGCTTGTCCTTGGAAATCAATAGATCACAAAGAAAATACAGTTCTGTTTTCCACACCTAATGCAGAATATGTGAATAAAAATAATTATCAAGACCACCAGCCAGGTGGAAAATTCTGTTCATTTTCTCTGCAGTGAAAGCTGGAGTATCACACGCATTCAGATATACAAGAAATTCACCTCTGTTATGTTTAATCCTCTTCAGTGGCGGTATCGTGGTGTAATTGCCCCCCTCGGCAGAGCAATGGCACGCCGACTTCACTGACACAAAGCACATTCTTTGCCTATATTGCATTTACAGCCCAATAATAAAACCTGCCCTTGGGATCTATCATCAACAAATGTTTGACAGCACAAGTACTGTAGGTACCACTAAAAAAACCAACCAAACAAAAACCACCCAAAAAAACCCCAAATCACACTGACTACTCTGACCACAAGTGAGAGCAGCGGTGCCCGGAGCGGGCTTTGAGCGTGGGTCCTGTATTGAAATTGTGAGGCTGATGGTGTTGAGGTTTGAGGCAAACTCAAGCCCGAGTGGAGCAATGCCAAGGTGAAGACCTGAGATCTGGAGAGCTGGAAGGAGACAACTGGCCTGGAGACTCCCCCAAAAGGAGACCAGAGCTGACCTCTGCTGGGATCCTCGAGATCAGGGACACAGCGCAGCACCTTCGACGGCCGCTCTACACCGAACAGGAGGAAAGAGAAAGCCAAAAAGTAATGGCCCCTGAGGGAGCTGCAGCAGTGAGGAAGCTCCTTGGCCATCACTCGGCCAGATCGCTGCTCCCCGCTGTGTTCTGCATGCCTGCACCAGGGCGGTGTAGGAGGAACGATGGACAAGGCGGAGGGCTCGGCACTGGCCGATCGTGGTGCGCGGTAGGYGGCCACTCTGGCACAGCTGTGCGGTACGGGGGGTTGCGCTGGCAGTCGTGCGGTACAGAGGGCTGTGCTGGCACAGACGTGCCGTACGGGCGGCCAAGGATGCGGTACGGATGGCCACGCTCCAGGGCACGGCTCGCTCCATGCTGCCTGGGCTGCTCCTGCCACAGGAACCAGGTCGCTGCCCGGGCAGGAGGGTCCACCGCGGGGCAAGCACCATCCACAAACTCTTCAACACAGCCAGGGTGTCATGTGTGGGTGAGCGGGTTCAAGGCTTAAAAGTACCAACTGTCCATTATTTTTGGATTATTCTTAAATTTTACATATATTCGTAACTTGGCACTAAGAGGCTCCCACGCTGAGCATGTACAAACACGCATGTGCTAAATGGAGCATGGGGGGACGATCACGTACACTTGTAGCATATGGGACCAGGTGCCTTTTACATTTGTTTACACATATTACCATTATAGAAAATTAATCGTAAGGAAAGCAAACGCTCCAGCCTCACATTCCCTGCACTGCTGAGTGTGATGGTTACTCTGGCTTTTATTGCTAGAAAAATATTTCTTTTGATGTCCTTTGAAACTGTGTCCTTTGAACTATAGTGTTTTCGCTAACACTGCTGGTCGGATCACACTCCCAACAGCTGAGAAATTTGAGATTTAATTTCAGGCTTCAAGGGAAACTTTCATTGCAAATCAATGTGCTTTAAGCAAGATGTACCTGGAAACTATCTAGTAAAAATCAAGATCTGCAATTTTCAGACCTGCAAGCTTTCAATACTCTCATACATCTCAGCAGATCTGCAATATTTAGAAATAGTTGTTGCTGCCACTGAAAATAAAAACCACAGTGTATTTGGCCATCACATACACATGGCTAAATATAACACCTGATGGAAAACGGCAACAAACAAGGTGGTTATGGCATGGGATAAAACCAAGAGACAAATAACCCTTATCCATAAATAAATAAACAAGTAAATAAAAGGTAGCCACTTTCCTTTTCCAAGTTCCCACAGACTATTTCAAAATAGGCATTTCTGTGAGTGACTGCAGAATTTGCAGAGAAAATAAAAAAGATTTTAAGCCAGCTATTATGCAGAAGTACAGGTGGGTAAGCCATGTCCAAGCTCTCCAGCCGTGCTTCGCCATCACACACCGCTGCTCTCATTCCCATCGCTTCGGGTTTGCTGGCAGGGAAAGCAAACACGCTGCATGGGCATAGAAAGCAGAGCATGGGGTGGCTGTTTGACCCGAACCCCGAGAGCTGTGCCCAGGCATGAGGAGGACCCCGGGGTCCCCATGTGCCCCGCGGGCACTCAGGGCCCCCTCCACCCTCCCGCTGCTGCTGTCTTGCTTTGGGAAATAAGGCACCCTGTGTGCAGAAGGGGAGACCCGGCCGGCATCACGCGTGTGCCTGCAGCACCAAGCGTGCGGTTTCTCATGCACCGTGCTCCCCAGTGTCTTGCTGGGGTCTCCAGGACATGGTAGCAGGACATCAGCCTGGGCATTGGGGACTGCTGGTGCCACACCACTGGGGAGCCTGCGGGAATAGACACCAGACCCCTTGTCCCAAATGCGCAACTCACCCCCTGTGCCCACCCGCGGGTTAGGACCTGCCCAGCTGTGTCCTTTGCTCGCTGCGTGGCAGACCCACGCCTGCGCAGCTGGAGCAGAGCGAGGGTGGAGGGCTGGCTGCGCCCGGGGCCATGGGGCCGTGTGCCCCGGCTGGGCATCTCCATCATTCCTCATCGGCCAGAAGCAGCGGTCTTCTTGAGAGCTTAAGAGTTCAAAGTATTTTCCATCTCTGCCACAGCCCCCTGAGCAGCAGCCAAGCACTTGACTGATGCGGCCAACTGGGGTCAGATAATACGATTTTGGTGCTGGGAGTGTAACGGTGTCCTGCTCAGCTGCAGGGACAGGAGGAGGAATGTTGGGGCAGGGCCAGCGCCCACCTCCACAGACACCGCGGGAAGCTTTTCCTTTGGGACCTGGTTCCTGAGCAGGAGTCTAAGTGAGAGTGAGCAGTGACAACAACATGTTGAGCATTAGTCTGGAGAGCAAAACTTGTTTTGTCTTCTTACGGAAAGACAATGCAGTTAATTCCTTCACTGCCGCAGAGGCACAGTTTGCTCATCCCTGTTACAGTGGGAGTATTTTTCCCATGATAGCCTTTGAACTCAGGCTGCATTAGGCACCAGAAACATTCCCAGTGCTGGAAGCATTTGCCAGAGCTGACATTTATGCTTGCAGTCGTGCCCGCACAGATGCAATTTCTAGCCTCGATCTCCTGCTCCGGGGGAAACACCTGCCAGCAACCGACGGAGCCGCCTTCGAGGGTCTCTGAGCAATCACAAGCGATGCTGTTCCTCCCACGCGCAGGTTTGGGGAGGCAGCTGGCAGCCCCACTCACATCGCTGCTGGCCCTTCGTGTGCAGTACACCCAGCACCCCGCTGCAGCGGGGGCACGTGGAGCTCAGCTGCTGCCGCACGTCTCGCTCATCGGTGACACGCATTTTCTGTTATGGTGGAGCCTATTTTAAGCTCACCTGTTGTGGACAGTATCCACAGCAAGGTCAAACCCAGCATTTTTCAGTATCTCCTCTGCAGTGGAAGGGGCGTGGAGCCCGGCACCCTCCCTCGCCTGGTATCTTTTCCAATTTGCAGGGGGCAGTTGAGGCACAGGGACATTCAGTGACCATCAGCATCAGAAGCTAAAAGCTGTCGGTGGCACTTACAGAGTATCTGTCACCGAATATCGCAGCACCCGGTCCCTGCCCGGAGCTCTGAGCACCAGCCAGAAAACCTACACCAACAAACCAACCGTCTCCTCTTGTTTCATTAGTGCTCATTAGGAGGGTTTGCAATGGCATGTGGGAAGTTCTGCCAGCTGGATGTGGTATTTAAGTATCACAAGTATAGCATACACACACGCATGCACACACACACACACACACACAAAATAACCACAAAATGTATCACAAACAAGCATCTGACTTGGCGAGCACGCATCCATGGAAAAAGAAACCGGCCATGCAAAAAGTCACAGCCAAGATTTAGGTTTCCGTGTCCCCCGCAGCTTACCCTCATTTCAGAAATACCCTCAGATGAACAAAGAAGAAACAGAATTGGCCCTGGGAAACAAAGCCGTGCATCTCTTTGGAGGCTGAAGGCTTCCCCACCGCCCTCCTCCGAATCAGCCGAAGGAGTCATCTGATGGCAGTCAGATGCTGCCGGTATTTTTAGAGGGGCTATTATACATTAGTTCAGGACTCCGGCGATGGTAAAGCATAGGCAAGTGCTCTGAATGCCCTTTTCACCGCACACTTTCTGTGCCATATATGTCAGTTATATACTTTATTAATGAGGTCTTTCCCAACCCTCCATTTGATAGTGCTCCTCTAACAAGCACAGAAACGTTAAATTGCTGAGGCAGACGGGACCTTGCAGCTCTCACAGGCGCTGCTGCTTCATGCTCAGCTTCCTTATGGGGGCACTAACAGCATCAGGCGTACCCCGAGGCACAAATTCAGGGGGTCTCACAGCCCACGCCTTGCTCTTTTTCTGCCATCAGGATGTTTTACCAAACCCAGGTGCCAGCGTTCCTGTGACAGCCTGCCCTGAACCTGCAGCTGGGACCACTGCCTCTGGCCTTGCTGCTGCTGCAACACCACCCGCAGACCCGCGGGAGTGCGCACGCGTCTGCACACCTGCACACGCGTGTGCACACACACATAAACACACATGCATATACGCACGCACACACACGCGCACACACATGCACACACACACGCACACACCCAGCCATTGCAGCTGATCTCTGCTGCCGTGGGAGCTTGGGGCTCTCCCCGTGCCGTCACCCCAGCAGAGGGGCAGGGGCTCAGTTCCCCTCCTGCCCACGCTCGCGCCCAGCGCTCCCCTGCAGCCGCCCCCTCCAGCCGTACCCCAGTGCTCTGCTGAACGGGGCTGGCTCTGCATCCTGACTCACCCTGAACCAGCAGTCGCTGCTGCAAAATCCCGAGTGCTCCCTCGCTCCCCAGAGCTGGTCCGGCAAGATTTTTGCCTGTGTTTCTCACAGTAATGTTTGTAACCTGAATTAGGCAATTGCAGCCCAGACAAGGAGAGGTTTACTAAAAAGCCTTGTTCCCCAAACCTGATTTTAACTCCCTGTAGGGCAACGGCTTCTCCGACTGTGTCGTGCCCCCCGCCATGCTGTGCCCGGGTTAGCCTTGCTGCGACGCCCGGCGGTGGCAGTTGGGGCCAGTGGGGTGGCACCAGCATCGGCCTTTCCTGGATGCTGTGAGTCATTGACAGTGTTGTTCCCAACGTCAGGTGACAAATACTGCGGGAGGGAGAGCAGTGGGTTTGTCTCTGAAGACTGAGTTTTGAAGTGAAGAGTCTGGCTGCAGGGAGGTTGTCTCATCTCCTCAGGAAACCAGGCGCTCTGCAGTGTGCGTCCCTGGGATGCTGTGAACACAAAGCCCCAGCACCCCTTCCACGCTGCAAGGGTGGGACAGGCGGTCATCACCGTCCCTTTGGTGGGCATCAACACTCAGCCTGCGCAAGCGATTCCCCAGAGGAGCAGATAGGACCGGTGTCAGGGACAAGTAGCCTACGACGCTCCAGCTACCTCRGGTCTGTCCTTCAGCCCTGTCCTTCAGCCACCATCATCTCCCTGGGCAGCTTTCTGCATTTTCAGGGACACTGGACAGTGCAAGGATGAAGCTATTTTTGGCTTGGACACTCCATACACCAGACTTTGTACAAACTCAGGCAGCACAGAACGCAGGCCCTGCCTGAAGGTTCTTGGGTGCTGAACCACGCCGTGGGACGGCCCCGCGTCCTGCCTGCGCACACGTGCACGCGCGGAGCTGTCTGACACGGCCGAAAACAGCCTGTCCTTGCACTAACACCACCAGGTGCGTGCCGAGAGAACGCGTGTGCAGAGCCCCGCGCGCCTCTTTCCCCACTGATCCCAGGAGACACGCGCCGTCAGCATCCCTCTGCTCGCGGCGGCCGATCCTCTTCCCAAACAAGCAGGGCCTGCCTGGGGCGGGCAGCGAGCTCACCGGGGTAGGGCTGGGCTTGGTTTGTGTCTCATCAAGCACCACGCAACCACTCGGGCTCAGAGAAGCACAGACGCCCGGGGCTGCGCTGGCAGAGGAGCCTGAGCTGGAGTGGGACCCCCAGCCAAAGCCACAAAACAGGGCGACCCGCAGCAGGGGGGCAGCGTCCGTCTGTCCAGCGCCCCGGCCTCGCTGCCGCTGCTCCGGCACTCCCCGCTGGAAGGAAGCAGCCCAGACGCGGAAAATGTTTATTCATTGCCAAAGGGCAAAAATGAGAGGACAAAGCCTACTTTGCCTTCTGTTTTTTAGAATAAAAGTATTGGGAATGGTGGCTTGTCACCCCTCTTTCCTGAGAGGAGATGGAGCAAGCCTCGATACAGGCGGGTTGTTTTCTCTCTGGGCTGCACTTTTAGGGCCGTCAAATCTTGCACAAAATGCTCGCTCCTCCCAAATGGTTTTAAGGCACTGAAGTATAATAGGTGCTAACAAAAAGCAAAGTGTTTAAACAATCTGACTATAAATCTCTTCTGCTTTCAATTACTCAGCTTTCATCCCCTGTCATAATTATTTATATTTTTCTACACTGAGTTCCTGGACAGATGAGACCTCAACATCTAATGGAAAAAAACAAGCCGGGGGCGGGGGGGGGGGAGGGCAGCGGAAAATAGAAAAATCCTTGAATTCTCGATATGCATCATACAGAAGGAAAACAAGCATATGACCATTTTCATCACCCTGGCAAGTCACCCTGCCCTGTCAGCAAACTGCTGAAGTCCAAGCAACGACGCTCTCCTCTCCGTGCCACTCAGCGGATGGGTTTCCACCTCCTGCTTGTTCTATGTCTTTTAATTCCTTTGTCTATTTAAATGCAACAATGAGTCAGCCCAAAGCACACACAATGCTGTGAGACAGCCCCAAGATAAGAAAACAGTGCAAATAAATAAAAGCAGACAAGGGCTTCCTATTCCAACAGTCTGCTTCATTTGTGGGAGGGTAAATCCCGGGGGCCCGGGGACCCCGCCTGGGGAGCAGCGGCGTGGCCTGGCGAGGGAGGGCAGGCAATGCCGGCAGCTGCTGCGACAGCCCTGAGACCCCCAGCCAGCACAGAAGCAGCGCGCTGCCTTTGGGGAGGGCAGCTGGAGTTACGTGATCCATTGCTTGCTTCAAGAAGAAAAACATTTTCCTTTCAAAGGAGATGATAAGCCACTGCTTGGATTCTTTCAAAGTAAATCTTTGGGATGCTGATGCATAGAAATTTCTTTTTTTTTGTTTCCAATTCCTTTTTTTAAGCCTAAGAAATGTGCTCATCAGTGCTGATAGGCAGGATAACATAGACATACAATGCATTAATTGCCAGGCATGCATCACCCATCAGATTCAGCTCCAGTAGAGACTAATCCTTACACAGGGTCCTAAAGTTTATGAAATTCTCCTTTGTTGACTCAAAGAACTAAAGAGAGTATAACTGCCCCCCTTGGAAACATCCCTGCAAAGATTTACAGATGTCCACAGTCAAGTCCAAAGTAGAAGCACAGTCCTTGGCAGATAACATGTTCTTGACTACTGCTTTAAGGAAGTATTTAATGTAGTTGACTCATCAATGAATTTCACGTCAAACACAATCTATGTTTTTAAATGTTAGCCATAAATAACTATCATATTTTTAAACATGATTTCCTTTTCTATATTAGATATGTATCTCTATTGAACACTGTATTGACTCAGTTGTGCTAGTTTACTTTGTTTAGAAACAAACCACTAGTAAACTGTCTACTAGTAGTTTGGAGATGATAATCTATTTTTGATGGTTTAAGCGTGAGTGCTGCAAGCAGACTCAGATTGTCTCCATTTGTTTCACGTTAGTTGTACTACAGAGGAAGGACAAGGGTTTCTGTTGGAGGCTAACACTGCACTGGTCAATTCATTATTAAAATGTCAAATGTTTGTGTAAGGAAACATCTCTCTCCCTCTCTTCACCTCAAGCCATAAACCACCTCAGCTCCTTTAGTCAAGTAAGAAACTTTGGACTGACGCATGCCAGGGCTTGTGTGAGAAGTGGTTTGACACAGATGGTGTCCATATTCTTTGTTATCATCTAGTATGAACATAAAACATGAAATAAAACAATTAAGAAAAGCAAGCTGGAGAAGGAGTTTATTTGGTCTGTCCAGAGTTTAAAATGCATTTTTAAAGCTCTGTGGTCAGTAGATTTTGTTCTGCTGGAAGTGTAAACGGCTTTTTCAAACACAAGCCTTGCTAATAAAGGAGATGCTCTTTGCACATCAGGAAAGCTGTGCAACCTTTTATTTTTATCTTTTTTTTGCACTAAGCGTGCTGAAGTATCAGAGTCAGCTGTAACTGGTAAGCCTAAATGGCATATTCAAGAGCAGTGGGGTTTTATTTAAAGAGCCTTCACTGGGCAGGCAGGACAGGCTCTCCCATAAGTGTCCCTTTGCCTCATTCTCACTCATGTCAAACTGCAACGCAAACCAAGCGTTTACAAACTACTGACACACGGGAGGTCTGGACGCAGAGCAGACTGCCTGTCAGCCTGGTGCCTCCGTTTGGCACAGCAGAAGAGGACACAGCGAGAGCATCAGCCGCAAACTGGATCCCGTAGGCTGCCCTTGCTTTGAAATGAAACCTTTCTGTGTGCACGGGCACAGGTCGCCCAGGCTGCAGCACGGGCCAGAGCTTCGGGGGACGAGGGCTTGCCTCCTAATGCTGCATTGCCAACGGCTGCCTGAACGACCATGTCTGAACCTATCTCGGGTAAATTTTGACTCCTATTGGTTCTGGGAACTTACTACCTAAATATTGGGTCCCTATAACCCAGAAAATGTTGGCAGAGGAAAGTTTGAGAGAAATTCCCTTGATTTAAAAATTGCTGCAGACCTTTGCTCCTGCCTCGGGAGGTCACTGCAATGGCTTGGGGCTGGGACCAACAGGCCCTACCAACATCAAGGTGCAGGGTGTGCCACCACGCTGGTTTCTGGACCGCTGCCTACTGTAGCCCGATATTCAGAGTCTTTGTACAAAACCTGCGGTAATCCAAAGCGGACAGCATAGGCTGGGATCCTGGGGTTCCCCCCCATGCCCTTCCCATGTACAACACCTCCTGCAGCCTTGCGGCTGCCTGCCCCCCAGACCCACGGCCGGGAGGTCTCTGCTGCAGACCCCGGGACGCATCTTCCCACCCACACTGGGGCAAGCACCCTGTCCTGGTTTCAGCTGGGACAGAGTTAATTTTCTTCCTAGTAGCTGGTATAGTGCTGTGTTTTGGATTTAGGATGAGAATAATGTTGATAACACACGGATGTGTTAATTGTTGCTGAGCAGTGCTTACACTAAGTCAAGGGCTTTTCAGCTTCTCATACTGCCCTGCCAGCGAGGAGGCTGGAGGTGCACAAGACGCTGGGAGAAGGCACAGCCAGGACAGCTGACCCCAACTGACCAAAGGGATATTCCATACCATAAGACGTCATGCTGAACAGAAAAACTGGGGGGAGTTGGCTGCGGGGGGCACGGCTGCTGCTCGGGAACTGGCTGGGCATTGGTCAGCGGGTGGTGAGCAATTGCATTGTGCATCACTTGTTTTGTATATTCTTCTATCATTATTATTATTTTCCCTTCCTTTTCTGTCCTATTAAATTGTCTTTATCTCAACCCACGAGTTTCACCTTTTTCCGATTCTCTCCCCCATCCCATGGCAGGAGAGTGAGCGAATGGCTGTGTGGTGTTTAGCTGCCTGCCAAGTTAGACCACAACATGCCCCAATCCGCCGTTCCCACAGGCACCGCTCGACTTCCACCAGCCGACCACCCCTTCCCCTTCCCATCTTTAATTTACTCGGCCTCACTCAGATCAGGGCGACAAGACGGGTCTGTGCTTTTGCAGTACTTTAAGAGGTTAAAACCAGAGGGAGAGGAACTCTGCTCCCTATCAGGGTGAGGTCTGATTGCTTTGGGAGGGGTGAGGCCCCAGGCGGATGCCAGTGCTGCACCTTGGCGTGACTCAGTGGAGCCTCCCGGCATCGCTGCAAGGCAGCATGGCCATGCGGGCTGAGCATGAGTGCGGCTGCTCTGTCCTCACGTGTAGCCCCATGCGCCTCAGGGGGTGTTTTAAAGCATG
This sequence comes from Phoebastria nigripes, assembly GCA_035582835.1. Classification (NCBI taxonomy): domain Eukaryota; kingdom Metazoa; phylum Chordata; class Aves; order Procellariiformes; family Diomedeidae; genus Phoebastria; species Phoebastria nigripes. The sequence continues at coordinate 677,272 of JAYKAV010003121.1, forward strand.
CAGATGTCCTGGGTGCCCACCAACCATTGCCCCCGAGGGGCTCGGACCGAAGGGAGACAAGAGGTGTGCCCAAAGAGCTGGCTACGGGAGTGTCACACAGGCATGCGATGGATGGGCAACTCTAGCTGATCAGAAAAAAACCACACTCATTTCACTAGCGTTCAAACCCAAGGCCAGTATCAGAAAACCTCACCCTCCTCCACCCTCCTGCTTGGGGGGGATGGCCCTGCAGCCCACGCACGGCAGTGCTGGTACCATGAGCTGTGCCAAGCCGCTTGCACACTGAGCACACGCGTGCCACCAGCAGACCAGGAGCTGCAGCCCGGCGTGGGGCAGGCGTGCAGAGGACGTGCAGCAGGCACCTCTGTGCTGTGTTGGCACAGGCAGTGCCACGAGTGATGGCGATCTCACCCCACCAGCTGCCCACAGCAAACACACGTGGCCGAGAAGCGCTCTGCCTGCCCACTCCCTCCGGAGCGCTGCCGGGTGCAGGCAGCGGATTTACTGCTCTGGGTGAAAGCCGCTGCTCTGAATCATCAAGGCCGCTTCCTGCAGAGCCTGCCTATTTATTGAGTTGTTTTCCACTGATTGCCAAGAGCAAGGGCATAAAGTACTTACAGCAAGATAAAACCAATACAAATCTTTAAAGTAAAGCAAAGACCAATCCCCAATAAACTGCAGAGTAACACCTGGGACAGTCCCAGGTACAAACTCCCAGGCCATCCCCATCGCTTGTTTGCAGAGCTCCTTCGGTGGGTCTCAGAGGAGCCCTTGGGAGCTCACAAAGCCAGATTATACCAAAGCAAGAAGATTTCCAATCAAGGCACATCATGAAGGATGTTCTGCCAGCAGCTTATGTTCCTCTAATCTGCCTAGCTCGTCAGCATGCCCCACCTAATTACAATCAGGGCAATCCCGAGGTGGGCAGGAGCTGGAAGAGGACATTTTCTTTTCTGTTTAAATATGACACCTTTGCATTAACCTACACCACCTGTAGTTGCTGACTCCATCATGGACAGTGCAGTTACATCAGTATTTTGGGGTGTTCCAGCTAGAGATGCAATACACAAGTTACTACAGGAGAGCCACACCACTGCACCCCCAGCACTGCCGGCTGCAGCGTGGCCCTCATGTCCAGAAAGCAAAATATAAAAGACGACCTGGTCATGAAAATGGATCTTGTGTATGCTTCAGCTGACTTACTGTTGGATTTACAAACCTCAAACCCAGACCAGCTGAGATCTGCCTTTCCCGTGGGCGGCAGCCTGCGTTTCTGCTTATCTCCCAGGCGCCCTCGGTCCAGGGCTGTGCAGAGACCAGCCTGCCCTGCACGAGAGAGAGTGCCAGAGAGCTATGGCATGCACAGGCAGACTTACAGGATCAGCTTCCACCGGTGTTATTCTGCCGGGGACAGGGTTTTGGGACGCGCCAGCCACCACATTGCCCGCACAGACGAGGCAGCATGCGTGCATGCAGGTGTGCACTTGTGTGCTGGGGGAGGGAGGGGAAAAACAAATGAGGCAAAAAAACCAGAAGCACAAGAAGGGCAGGGAACATTTTGCTCGAGGTAACGAAGTTTTCTGATTGGGACCTTCGGAAGTTTTGGGACTAAGGTGAAGCTTCTGGCTGGCCTGGTGGACAGCCAGCTGCCACAGCCTCATTTTTCACCTCCTGAAACTACAGGTATGTCTATATTGTCCATGTGCATTTTCCAGCCTACTGGAAAATCACCCTAAAACGCAAAGTCRCCATCCCTCCCCGGTCAGAAGCTGCTGCCCACAGCAGCGCCCATGAATCACCGCYGATAACCATGTGCAAGCCTGACATTTGGGACGGCTTGGCAGCTGCCTGCACCGGGAAGACGAAGGCTTCCAGCTCATTTCTTCTAGTGATTTATTGAAGACGACTGTTCTTTTCAGGAACCGTGACTTAAAACCTGTGATTTATGAAAACTCCATATGTCCTCTTGCTCTCGTTACCCACGGATCGCTTCCAGCAGGGTTTCCCCACCGTCCCCGGCCCTGCGCGAGGGCCTGCACGCTGCCAGCGGCGCGAGAGCCGCCCCAGGGAGGAACCGGGACCAGGGGCGCACGCGGAGCAGCAGCTTACAGCCATCCATTTACCGTGCTCACCAAGCAACAGCATCTAAATTTAGTTCTCCATCTAATACCCTCTTTGGAGGAAGTGTCAATTTTCCACCGGCCGCAGGTTGCCAGCGGGCTGGCTGCTYGCTCAGTGACTGACTGCAATTAACTGACCCCCCAGCCCAGCACTCCATGTTTTGTCGAGTCCCATCTACAGCCCTCTGGTAAGAGGGGTTCATTGGTGCTGTTGCTTAGATAACACCAAAACATCAGAGGTGCAACAAGAACCCACCTCAGCACCCTGAGGAAGGCCCTCCCTGCAAACAGGGAAGCTTTAACAGCAAAATGCAGGCAGGGATTTCTGCAGAGTAGCTTATTTCTGTATTGTGCGCGCCATGGGGGGAGCTCCCTCTCTGCTCACCCCTCCCAAAACACAGTCATGAGGAGAACAGCACTGCTGTTGCTAATGCTCATCATTTCAACATCTTACCGTATTTTTCCCCTCAGTTCTGGCACCCAGAGCAAAACCATCTAGCAAAACTTTCTGCCTCAAAAAGACAAGTTAACTTCTAGTCTTTGTATCTGAGGAGAAGGAAAAGAGACTCAAGCCCACCAAAGAGAAACTCAAAGGGCACATAAAAGCACACTATTTAGTCAACGAATCCCACAAGCTCGTGGTTTTTAGGCTCGCTCGTCTTTCAGAGGCGCAGCCGGGGCTGGCCATGCTGAAACAGCATGGTCGCAGCTCCAGAGAACGTTTCACCTCTCGGCAGCTCCGCGGCAGACGGAGGTGGGACCAGGCCGGCAGCGCCTGCCGCAGGGAGTGGAGCCGAGGCGGGCGGCCATTGCAGCCCCAGCTGGGGCATCAACTCTTCAATCCATTTTAGCTTCCCAAGATAACGAGGCTGGTAGTTCTCTGTGCAACACGGAATCCTAAAATGTCTGCAGGTGCATCCCCATAGGAAGCGGCTTTACCCGAACCTGCTCTGCCCGGCGTTCAGCCCGAGAGCAGGCTGTGGAGCTGGAGCTGCCAACCCCAGCGTGAGCCACCGCAGCAGTTCTGGGGAGGCCGACACAGGCGTCCGCACCTCCTGCAGAGACCCCAGCCCCTGCCCACCTGCGGGAGCCCGGGCAGCCGCGTGCCGGGGTGCTTTGCCGGGGAGCTGGGGAGCTGGGCTGCCGGGTAAGCAGCTCACCTGGGGCAGCCCCGGTCACCGGCTTCCAGCAAAGCCTCTCACAGCCCTGCGCGGGGAGCCCTGCGCGGGGGCGGCTGGGGCGGGAGGGAGCCCTGGGCACCGGGGACGGGCACGCTCTCCCTGCAAGACAGATCCTTCAGCTGCTGAAACATTAAATAACTGAGGCGTGCCCACTCATCACTAGTCCCACCGCTGGTACCTCCAGTTCCCTGCACTCAAACGTTTTCCTCCTAAATCTCCCAGGACTATGGGACTATCCCAGCTCCCAGGTAACTCTGCCTTCAGGAAAGCTTTATAGCCCTCACACATGTAAAATAAAATCTCAACATTTAAAATGAGCCAAGGCTCCAAACCCACATGACAACRCAGCAAAACCACTTTTTTATTTTTAAATTCTGGGGAGGCTCATCGGTGCCTTGAGAATGTTTGAGGTTGGTGACCCTGACTCTTCTTAATGGCCTTTTACTGCTCTTAAAAAAAAATCACTTAGTTTTTCCAGAGTGGTCAAAGTTAGAACATTCTCTTCAGCACAGAACTGTTTAACAAATGCTTTAATTAAGGAGATTCCTTAGTTGTTCAGGCTAGGGTTAGGTTCTAAGAGACAAGGGTTATTTGCTTTTATTTTTAAGTTACTTGAAGGAAATTAATTTTGTGCCCCTTTAAAATAGTGCAAGCTGAGAGCAGGGTTTGGTGATGTGGGTCTCAAAAAGGTCGTGCAACCGTACCCCGATGTCAGCTGTCTCCTCGGGAGCAAGGATGAACGTCAGCCCCAGCACGCCGGGGGCTTTGGCCGCAGAGCGGTTCCCGGGTCGGTTCCTGCAGGGCAGAGCGGCCGTGCGGCTGCGCAGGGGTGTGTGTCCCATTAGCACAATGTTATGTAAAATGTAACTCACAAAATTCATGATTTCAGAATAGATCAACTCCGTTCGGTACTCACTCCCACTGCTAGTAGCATGGCTAAGTTTAAAAAGCCAAAGCTGCAAATGCCTGGCAGTATCTCTCCCGTGTAAAGGAAGGCAAGGACAGACCTAAAGCATCCCCCATCCCCTTCTCTAAGTCAGCCCTGTTACCTCGTTAACTCACCACGTAGCAGGAGGATTGGCAAATCTTTAAACTCAATTTCAGAGAAATCATTATAAATAATTTCCTGGTGACCTTCTTTTTTTTTTTAATTGGCTGAAAAAAAAAAATGCTGGGAATGCTGTTTCCACATGGCGCTGACCACTGCGGTTTGGGAGCTGCGGCCATGCAGGACCCATGGGTCAGCTCCTCGGGGCCCACAGCCGCATCCCGTGGGAAGAGCCACATCTTGGCAGTCGGGAGGTTTGTTCAGGGAGGAAGGGACCGGGAGGAGATAGGCCAGGCTTTGGGAGGGAAGCAGCATGCTTCAATGCAGTTAGGAAATTTCCATTATAGTTCAAGTAAACTGCATAGATGTAGCACTTGGTACGAAGGCAATGAGCAGTGTTACTGGTGCCTACAGCAGTCATTTCCCACGTTTGGGACATTTCTGGTCTCCTCTGTGCCACTTGACCCGGGCAAGGCAGTGTTCAGCTGGGACAGCTGCTGCGATAACCTCTGCACAGCTCCCCCGTTTACTGGCCRGTTCGAGGAGTGATTTCCATTTACTAGCTCCAGCTTCTCTCACCCCCTGCATGTTTCTCCTTTTAACTTTTTCTCCATCATCCTTTCACTGCACAGGTGATTTCATTTTTGAGGCAGTTTGTCCCCACCTCGCCGGCCGGCTCCCGCCCGCGGCGCCTCCATGTCCCTCCCTGCCCCTGTCCCTGCATCGCTCCTCGGGCTCTTCTCTGCCCGTGAACACTCAGGCAGCATGCCTGTGGAGACGAGGAGTTTGCATGCAGCGGAGCTCCTTGTGCTGTTGCTTCTGTGGGCAATTAGTCAACGTGTGCAGCAGCCACCGGAGCCCTCGCTGGTGGCCCAGCCCTGTGGCCGTCCCCACGCCAGCCACCCTCAGAGGCACAAATGGCATTTCACAGTCTTACTCCCACTGAGGACTTAAAAAATAAAAGCACCTTGAATCATACCTGGAGTGGCAGGTAGGAATGAAAGTGCCACCCGAGCCTCTCCCATTGCTAGTATTTAGGGCATCTGTAAAGCCAGGGCTCCGCACGCCAGTGGGCTTCCATTCATGAGAACTACACAGAAATCCTCATGGAAACAACGTACCGCACCTGGGCAGGGACCGACCCAAACTACAAGAAGAGGAGAGGGCACAGAGGCTTTATTCATGTGATCAGCATAGTGCCGGATTGCATCCCTCCAACTTCTGGAATATCGGCTGTAAATACGCGCAAGGTTACGCTGGCTGGTGTAATTAGGAGTTGATCGAGGAGTGATTTATTCCTACCGTGAATAAATGAGGTCATTTCTTTGTAGGAAGCAACAGACAATTTCTTTTTCCTTTTCTGTCATCTTGGCTAACTGAATCACAGCTAGCAATCAGGCGGTCTGAGGGGTGAGGTCGTTAGATTAACTCGGCAGAGGAGACGAGGAGCTTAATTTGTCAGGTATCCTGCTGGGACCAATACCGGCCAAAGACAGGGGCTCTCCCACAACAGCAGCTAAATGGGCGTCCCATTAAAATCCCAGGTCTGCAGCAGTTGGGGGGGTTTGGTGCTCTGGGACCCAGCCAGTCGACCCCCTGCATCGCCTGGGCTCGGTTTGCCCTTCAGCAGAAAGCTGCGGCTCCCGGACTGAGGGGTTTGACGCAGGGCACGGTGGCCGTGGCCTGCCAGAGGGGTCCCGCCGGGGCACTCAGACCCGTTGCACGTTTTAGGGTTTTGCTGTACATGCAGGCATGGGACGACTCCCCCAGCTGGGAGGCTTCCCACTCCATCGCGGACGGCGCAGAGGATGCCTCGGAGCGTGTTGGCAAGGCACCGCCACCGAACGCCCCTGCGGCACAGGGGTGCCGACCCGGCCCCGCCGGCGGCGGGCAGGAGCTCTGCCCACACCTGCTGAGCTCGGCTAGCGACAGGTGAAGCGTCTTGGAGTTAGTGCTGCAAAGGAACMCGGAGCACGGCTGCAGGGCTTGGGGTGCCCGGGGGGCTTGGGGCACTTTCATCCGCAGGCCTTGCTCTGCAGCACTGCCTGCATTGCAAATCAAAGCTGTGCGTTGTTAAGGGTATGGAGGAACAGAATCCGAGCAATTTCTGGGTTTGGCCTCCATCTCTAACGGCTTGATGTTTATTCAAGCTAGAAAAGCAAAGGCACCATCACCAGCCTGGCTCACCCACCACGGAGAGGGTGAATTTCCATCAACTTCTGAAGGGCTCTTCTGAGAGGGTTGGGCCTGACAACTTGATTTATTTTGAAAGGTCTTCAGTATAATGCATTGATTTGCTGTTCTGCCTTCAAGTCTGCTGTCTCTATTACATAAGGAGCCTTGAACATATACAAATAGCTGCCCAATAAATATATTTATAATTATCAGCAGCTAAGGAACAACAAACCAACAGTAGTACTGTGGATCCTGGCCTGGGCTTGTACGTCGGACACAGCAGGCGAAAGGCTCCCCACATCACACCGCTGTCACCCAGGCTGAGAAAAACACAGCGAAGGTGCCTCCCGCCATCCCCGGGCTGCTGCATCCGCACTGCGTCAGGCAGAGAGAAATCTGTAAGCTCAACGAAAAGACAAAACAGAGCTTCTCCCCTGGCCGCACGCTGAATTGCGGTCCCACGGGGTTCAGAGCGGAACGTCGCCGTGAAAAGCATAAACCCAGCCTCCCACCAGCCTCTCCCCGAGGCTGCCGCGCGTTGCCGCGTGCTGCCAGATCGCCTGCCGAGACCTGCCACCCTCCTCGCGCCGCCGCCTCCCACAACGCGCGAGCCCGGCTCTGCACTTGAAAAGCCCAAGGTGAGAACGGGAGCAGAGAGCACTTTTCTGTGGCAGCTTTGAGGACACCCTACTTTTCAGTCTCCTCCCAGGAGAAGCGCAGACTCTTTCCCTCGCCCCCCCCTCCATTCCCCTTTTTCCTTCCCGTCGCCTGCCGGGATCTCCTCTCAGGATGCTCAGTGCCCGCAGGGACGCACTGGGCAAAGTGGCAACTGCTACAAACCCACCGGTCCTACAAAGCCAGCCCGGCTCCTGCCGGCGCGGCCGCCTGCCGTGGCGGGGTCAGCTCTCGCTGCGCTCTTCCCCGCAGAGGTGCCTGGGGGCACAGGTCCGATCGGCTCCTCCATCGCCTCCCAAATCTCACTGCCATCAGACTTTTGCTGCTGATGCTTCGGCAGCAAATGAGCAAAGCCAGAAAAGGGTGGCTTCGCCCGGGCACAGTGAGACTGATTCCTGGTGTGCCGCCTGGGAAGGCTAGTGAGAACAGAGCATGTAGCAAAGCCCCGAGGGAAGTCAGGGCCATGAGGCCAGCTTTGCCTTTACGTTACAGACGTAAACCGAAAATGTCAAACTCCCCTGCAACACGATGCTGCAGGGGCTTCCTCGGGGAGCGCCTGCCTGCAGCACGGGGCTGCGCCGCCTCCGCAGCCGGACCCAGCTGGAGCGTACGAGCCAGCCCCATCTGGAATGCTCTGCCTAAGATAATTGCAAGTAACAGCGATAAAGTTATTGCTGGTGCTTGCAATTAAGTTAGCAAGACCTAATAAATGCAATTAAAAAGCCAAAACAAAATGCCTGAAATCCCAAATTTCTAGTAGATAAACAATTCATTTATCTCCTTTAAGTAGATGATCTGAATTACTGGAATAACAGGCTCCCTATGTTTGTCTGGCTTTTAAGTTCTGCTGCAAAAAAATGTTTATTGACCTAAGTGGCACTTTCTTCTTTAAGCATTTCTGCAGCAGTGCATTAGTGATTCGATTACTCAGTGCTGTGTTTTAAGTCAATTGAGTGAGATGAGTGGTAAGTTGCTACAGCAGACTTTAATATAATTTTTGCAAGACTGCAGAATTGCTTTCAAATCTCATAGGGACAAGTAATTTGTTAAGAGATCCCTTACAAAGTTTGGCAGCACTTTGCCATAGGTGTGAGAGCAACACAGCCCCACCGAAGCTGCTTTGGACCCTCCGGTAACAGGAGCAGAGGTGCGGAGCCGAGCTCCCCAGCGCTCCCTGCGAGTGCCGTGCCAAGGCGTCGTGCCAGCATGGGCATGGAGGGCACGGCCGGGACCTTCGCTGGCACTGGAGGCGACGCTCCTTCCAGCCCAAATAGCGGATGTGAGCATTAAGAACATATTTTCTAGACAGGAAAACAACACAATTGGACAGGAATGTGTTTCTTATTTTGTTCCCACTGCATGATCTCACTTCTCTTTATTTTCAGTTTCTCCAGTACAGTCGGTTGCTTAACTTTTCAGCCCATACTTTGTCCCTACGAGCCTTCCTCGCTGGGGTCTTCTCCATCCATCTATTTCCTCTCCTCCATCCGTCAGCCATTACGTTTTTTTCCTGTAACACTGAATAGTGGGTGGCAGGCTTGGTAAGGTTTATCTGAGCTAGAGAAGGGGAATATGGTCGTATGTCAACTGCCCTGGCAAGCCCTGCCTGGGAGCACTTCCCAGCAGCACCTTCCAGGTCCAACTTCAATCGAGACCGTCAGGAACAGAAGTCTGGGTGACCTATTTCAGGGTGAAACATGTCTGGATTTTTCTTCTGCAGCAGATAAAAAGTACTTCTAAATGGAATGATTATTGTACCTATAAATTCCCACAGGATGGAAGTCCTGACTTCTGGCCACGGCCACTCGTTCCCTCATGTAGAGAATTACAGGTCCCATTTTGCAGCGACAGATGACGTGTATGGACAGCACTGGTAAACAACAATTTTGTTTGCTGACTTGTAGCAAACGGAAAAACCCAAAGCCCTGCACAAAAAATGCTTTTCTAAACAGAATGCTTTTCCACGCTTCCCAGAGAGACATCAGTGGTTCATAATAAAGGAAACCCTAGTGATAGTATCCAAAAAAGAGCATCCATCACTGTTGTGCAAGCAACTGATCCTAACTGGCTGATCATAACTAATCCCCAGTATCTGTAATGGGGGGGGAACATTAATTACAGCTAATAATTAACATCTGTGATGGCAGGAACTGTTTAACCTTGCAATAAGGATGAATTAAATTTAGGCGCAAAGCTGCCCGCCATGAGAGCAGCAGCAGGACCCTATCACAGACCCTTCCAAGACGGTGGGGTTGGGACCAGGCATAGCAAACAGCAAAGATAACAACGTTATCGAACAGGTTTAATTAAGCCAAGCAAGCATTAGCTTTCCTCCAAAGCCTTCTGCAGTCTGTACAAAGGAGGAGATATCATTTGCATGTCAGCAAGCTGCTGGTTTTCTCTGCTTTATGTGTTCAGCATCATGCAGGGCAGACCCCGTGCCTGCAGCTCCCGCAGCACCTCTGCAGCCCACGGCCCGAGCAGGTGCGGACCTTGCGCACGGCAGGACCGCTGTCCCCTCACAGGGACCGGGGGCGCGGGGGGGTCCCGTGTCTCACCGCCCCTCTCTACTGTGCTACACAGCCAAATTCGGCTCCTTCGGAAAATTCTGTGCTGATTCTGCCTGGCACAGCAGTCTGATGCAGAGCCAGCCGAAGTTTGCAGACAGAGCAGAGGAGGATCTGTAGTCAGGCCTTTCCCATCTGACAAACAGCCTTCTCTCATGGCAAGTCGCGTTTTTCAAGTCTCTGAACGTAACAAAGCCTGGCACCAAACCGAGACTCTTCCCGGCTGCGCGGTTCTCCCCCAGTGAGAGACCCCATTCCCACCTGCGCCAGGGTGGCCTGCCGTTGGCTTGGTGTACCGCTCCCTCACGCTGCCCTCGGGCGACGGCACCCCCCTTCCTGCTCCCCAGGCTGTCAGGACACCAGCAGCTTCACCACACAGAGCTCCACCTGGTAGATAACCTGCTCTCCATCCCACCCTGCGTGCAAACGCCCCCCCTTCCCCAGACCCACCCAGCTCCCGAAGGCCGGCGGGCACAACCCGCCCGTGGCTGTGCCATCACCGCCAGCTCTAGACATGCTCCCGCCAAACCCCATCTCACCGCCTCGGGGTGCTGCGGGAGCAGTCAGCGCACACCCCGTCACCCCCGGCCACCCTGCGGCTGCGGCACCCATGCCCGGCAGGGACCGCTGCTGGGGCACAGCCAGATGTGGAGATGGACACGTCTCACACCATCCCGGCCACCGCTCCGAGCTCCGCACCACCGAACAGGGGATGGTCAGTGGAGGGGCAATACCCATGCCGGTCCCCATCCACGCGGTGCTGCCACAGGGTCTGCCCGCAGGCTGCCGACACGCCAACCGGCACTGAGCAAACGCCCCGCTCTTCCTGACAGCCTTTGTCCTGCCAGGATCACCCGAGACCAGACGTTTGCTGCAGAAGGGCTTTCACGTTAGTCTGGACCTCCGGGGCCACCCCAACACCCGTCCTTGTTGTCCACAGCATCGCCCTGGTCTAAGGTGCAGAAAAGCCGCTGGCACATGGCACTCGTCGCATACTTCGACCTTGCTCGGCGTGTGCCCAACCTGCAAACCTCCTCGCACGCCCCTGCAGCCGGTGCCTTGGGTACGTTACAGCGGGGACAAACCTAACTGGAGGGAAAGGCAGCATCAGAGAAGATGAAACTCTGCAAAACTGGCGTTACAAATACGATTCTCTGTGAGGAGAGGTTTGCAGACGGAGGCCGTGGAGTTTTCTTCTCACTGCGTATCAATTTGTAAGGGTGAAGTTGCGTTAGTGTAGCTTTTACAGCCATTTGTAAGTCACTCCAGGGACTGTATTATATTGAACAATCTTTTTTTTTAATTTAAAAGATTTTTTCAGAAAGAGGTCATAGATAGAAAGGTGAAACAGATGTTTCCAAAGGCAATTCCTGTCTAGACCCCTACTCCTATTTCTTGAAATTGCTGCAATTATCATACCAAGAAGTGTTTAACATGTCAGGGACAAACCACTGGGGCTGAGCCAGGCAGCATTTATTAGCAGCTGACAATGTCTAGCATCAGGAAGAAAAAATTACCTGTATATTACAATAAACTTCATTAGTCCAAGCCACAGTGGAAACTGCCGCTTAGGAAACTGCTGATATAATTTTTGGTGCGCGCGCAAGCCATAATAAAAAGAAAGATAAAAAGCATTATACTAACAGGAACGCCTCTGCTCCCCTGGGAAATGCCTCCCACCGCAAAAAGCTCCTGTGGGGAGGAGACCCCGCGCTGCGGCACAGCGCTGGCTGCCGGTGGCCCTCGTCCCCCCGCGACGCCCGCGGGTGCGGGACGGGGCCGTCACCCTCCACGGCACGGCTGGTGCTGCTCTGGGCGCATGCGCAGGGAACCGGCAGGGCTCCAGGGGAGGGGGCTTGGGGGGAAACCCAAGAGGCCCCCAACAACCAGCAAAACCACGGATAAAGGAAGACCTGCCGACACGATTTGTATGGCAACAACATCTTCTTACCAAGTCCCTCACATGAACCTACTGAGCAACTAAGGTTAGAAACCAGCCAAGAGACAAGAAAGAATTAAAGTAATAATTGTCCAGTTTTAATGCAGAAAAAGGTTAATAATGGCAGCGCAATACTTATTTAAATATTGATATCAGAGGAAACAAAGCCAATAAAATGATTCTCAAATCAGTTCAGTATCATGGAACTCCAAATCACAAGTTATTGCGTTGAAAAGTCAACTTTCAGGAAACAGAACAAACACTCCCATGGCTAAAAGCGGCAATCATTGCACAAAATGACTTACTGCTCTTTGCACTCCAGATTGTAAATTAGCAACCTCCTTGTAGCCAGGCCACTTTATAACAGTCCTTAAGAACATTTTCTGCATTCTCCTTCAGATGCAGATGGATGCCAAGTCAAAAGCTCTTCAGTCCGACACGGGATGACTTTTGGCAGCACGGCCCTGGTAACGCGGCGTCCCGTGGCAGTGCGCGCGGTGGCCCGGTGCCTGTCGGGGCCCTTCACGGAACGCTCCCTGGGCAGCAGAGCGTGAGGTCCTGCGGTTCGGCAGCCGCCCACAGGCATTGCCCCGCGGCAGCCGGAGCGCTGGCGACGGAAACCCGGCGGTGCTGCCGTGCTGCGCCAGGGACCCCGCAGGGACGCGTTCCTGGCCAGTGACCTTTCAGGTTTTTTGGGTTCGCGATCCCTTCGCATTTTCCAGTGGAAACATAGACATTTCACAGAGAACACGTATGATCTCGCTTTCTCAGTCACCTTTTGAGGGACTTCAGAAGAAAACACCACCACCTGCGGAGTAAAAGCTGAAAACCACTGAATTCCCCAAAAAACCACTTTTGTGCTCCCCCATTACAGACTTTAACACTTAATGTTGCTAACACAGCCCCGTTCTCCCCAACTCCCTCTCACTAGGGCCATTACCCCAACTACATAATCCATCTAATTCAATACCTACTTACTTACACTGAGTTATGCCTGAGTTTAAAAGCATCTTCACATAACTGAAATTCACACGTGGCTTTAACTCGAGAAAGTAGCACAGGCTCTTTGGTTTGTCTTTATGTTTTAAGATACGCTTGGGAAAGCAGCACGCGCCTACACAAGCAGCTCTGAACCCCCTGTGTGCTCGCACCCTCCCCTGCCAGGGAAGAGACCCAAATTCTAAAATTACCCACTCAAAACGAGCATTTTCTCAGCCCACTTTGTCACTGAGTAATTCACAACAGATCTAAGATTAGCTAATGAAGCGCAGTGACTCATCAGCCAAGCCTCCGCGCCGCTGGGAAAATTCAATTTTTCTTTAGCAACGGAGCTTCAGCTGTGGAAATTATAAATAAATATGGTTTGGAGAGGCTACAGTAACATGAGGATTCTTATTTAAAACTCATTGAAACAGATATTTGTGCCTATGATGCCCTCGTACTAACTGCATCACTGATCACTTGCAATAGCGCAGGATCGTGTTCGGGACTTTCTGCAGCAAAGCCATGGCTCCCTGAGAGGCAAACCCGCGGTGCCGAGCGGGAGAGGGTCCGGCCGAGCAGGAGCACAGAGTGACAACGCACCACCCAGCAAAGCCTGATTTCAAACCACTCATTAGCTCACACCCACAAGCAAATTAAAACCATGCAGAATCATTACAGGCTTCTGCAAACGACGTTGTTGAGCAAAATGATGGGGTGGAGGAAAGTCATAAACAGAATCAAAGCAGAAAGGATCCCCACCCCCACACCAGCAATAAGACGCAAAACAAGACCAAATTTCAATCCCGGAGTAAACACGTGCTCCGCACCCAGGTCCCATGTGCTTGCGTGGGGCCGCAGGGCTGGGACCCCCGCCACCCCCGGCCCCCCATGGGGCCAGCGTCCCCCTGCCCAGCCCCTCCGCTCTCCTCCCCACGAGCCCCCGCTGCTGTCCAGCCCAAGCTCCTCCACCGCCACCAGAACCACCTTCACCTTTCTGCAGCCGTTAACACGGAGGCTGAGTGACCTGGTGTTACTGTCCCCACCCCGGGTTTGCCGGCAACAACTGTGCCCCATCCCAGCCGTCACCYGCAGTGAGGGCCGCGCGCACCACATCCCTCGGTGCGCCGGGCAAAGCTGCTGCCGCCCGCACCGCTGACCAGAGCCCCCCGCCCAGCTCCACCAAGGGCACCAGTGCCTTCAGGTTCATCAGCTCCCCCGCCTCGCCGGCGCCAGGCTGCGTACGGTTCCTTAAAACAGGTTGCTCCCCTCTCCACCAAATGGGCAGCACCAGCATGTGGGAAAGATGCTGCATTTCAGGGGATTTGGCCCCAAATCATTCCCTGGCTCAAGGCTGGGCAATAGGAAACCTGCTGCCTGCACCCCAGCATGGGGGGATCGGCGATGCGGGGCTGAGCCCCGAGAGCAGCCCCAGCCCTGGCATGGCAGGGCCCCATGCCTCCTCCAAAGCTGGACCCCCTGCGCCCCTCGGGGCCAGCACTTCATCCTCACACACCTTTAGTGTAACACTGCTGACAGCGAGGATTTTCAGTGAAGAAAATCAACCCCCGCTTTCCTCCCCCAAGCCCGTCAGTGGGGGTTTGCTCTGTATTCAGTTCAGCTGCACTGAAGATTTTCTATTTCAACTATATTCTGTTTCAAGCCACATTAGGCTTTGCTTATCAAAGCCAAATGCTTCAGGTTTTGGTGTCTAATGAAAAACAGCTTACAATTTATGTGTTTTTCCTGAGAAATTAGTTTTAAAAACAACTTGCCCAACTTTGTGTTTTATAATATGCACTTCAAAAAAAAAAAAAATTGAGTTTAGGGGAAAGAAAATATTTTCCATACAAGACAGACGTTTGATTGGATTAAAGCAAGCTTCCCTTTTAATTAGGCTTGCTGGAGCACCGCCGGAGAGCCAGGCGCCCGTGGTCTAATTCTCCGTGATGCCCGTCAGCTCAGACGACCCCCACTGCCTGCGCTCAGGCTGGTCCCTCATGCACAAACCGGAGCTCAGGCCGGGAGCCCCTCAGCACAGCTCGGCTTTCCCTGGACACCCGGGAAGCGTCCGAATGGAGAACGGAGCACAGAAAAGCGTGAAACTGGAAGAGAGACAAAAGGAGAAGCTTTAGGAAAACATCCCAGATGATATTTAGACAGAAGGAGGTGCTGCGATGTTTTGCCACCATCACCCCTAGCTAGTCCCCTTTATCCCTGCCATCACCAGTACTGGCACAAGTGCTCAGCAGGGGTTTGTGTTTATACCGGGCCGCGGCAAGCGTGGCAGGACCTGCACAGCAAGGGTCCCAAGGTGAGTCTGGGCCGGGAAGGCAGCCCCACCGCCCCGTGACACCCCTGCGCACCCGGGAAAAGTGGAAAAGAGAGTGGACGCGGCCCCACTCCCCCCATCAGCCGGCATGGCACAGCCCCGCGGGAGCAGCCTTCCCCGCTGCCCAGCGCAGGCAAAAGCTGTTCTGCTGCAGACGGTGCCAGGCAGCCGGTACAACCGCTCTGGCAGCTCTGCGAGCCCTTATCGGCGTGGAATAGGCAGTACACTAACTATAAGCCACAATAAAGCAACCAGTAGAAATCTCATCTACGCCCTAGGATCCCTGATGGAATCAAAACCATGTGGTTTTTTTATTCTGCAAGTCACTCGGATGGCTTTATTAGCACAGAACAAAAGGTTATTTAAATAGCGCATCATCAAGTGCCACAATTCCAACATTAGCTCAGCAAAATATCGTTCCCCTTAGCTAACCCAGCCTGCAAGGGACCCTGCCCTTGGGGCAGCATGCTACGCACCACCGCCGTTCTGGAGCACGGCCGGCTCACCTCCGTCTACACGGTGCTCCTCACAGGACACCAGACGCAGGGGCACCCACTGCAGGGGCACCCACCGCAGGGGCACCCACCGCAGGGCCCCAGCCCGACCATACAGCTGTGCTACCAAAGGGATTGGTGCAAAGCAAGGTAATTAAGCACACCAGTCGGGGGGGACTGCGGCTCCCTGCTTGCCCTCTCGCTGGTGCCGCTCAGCCCCCGGCCCTGAGGGAAACCACCACTTTCTAAACTATCGCTGGGTTCCCAAATGGGCATTGTAGCGCTGTCGCCAGCCCCCACCGACAGCTCTTCTGAGTCAGCCTACAGCTCACGAAGCAACAGAAACTATTCAGTTAGGCCACCTACACAGCTAGTTCCTTTTAATAAATGTAGTAAGTCAGAAAAGATGGGATACAAAAATTTGGTAAGAAATCACATTTTTGAACAGAAATAACCAGACTCACTCTCCAGTTGCAGAAAATACTATTTCCCCTTGGGAAAAGCGGGGCGCTCAGGGGGCTTTTGGGACTGAAAACCTGCTCAAGGCATGTCAGACGTGAGGCCAAGTAAAAGGAATGTGGATTATACACACAAAATCTAATCTATAGATTCAGAATATTAGCAAAATGCCTTATTCCAAAAAATACTGATAGGTTTAGTATTGGTTTGAATAATGTCAGAATAAAATACTGACCCCCCCCCACTGAAAACCATACTCAGATTCTGCAGGGCTTGCATTTAGGAAATCAGCTGTGTGAGCTGAAGCACAGCGGTAGGGTTCAGGAGGAAACCTCCAAAACCACAGTGCGGAGCAGCGGAGACTATAATAAGCCTTTAGTTAACAAGAATTGAAATGGACTGAAAAAGGCCCACCATTTCCTAAAGCCATGCACAAGTTTTAAAAGTATAAGGAGGGAAACCTTAAAAATTGAACAAAAAGTGAAATTTCACAACACATAGGAATCTGTTAACGACATTCAATGGGCAGCACAGAACATACTACAGAGAATACTGAAGACCACTTACTATTCCTGAACATTGCCATTTAGGTTTTAACCCAACGGAGCTTTTCCTCTGACAGAACAAAAGACTAAAGTAAGCCATTCAAACTTCACGTTATTAAAAATGACATTTAGAAACTTCTACATTAGATTTTTAAAATCAGTTAAGAAACGAAACATCACCGTGCTCTTGGTTTATGCATTTGTATTTGCTGAGAAATTATTTTCATTTATCTGCATAATGGCCGAGGCAAAAAAAGCAATTTGCTACAGGATTTTTGCTTTAAGCCTCGCCAAAACTGAAGAATCATCTTTTCACTGAGGTGAAGTGAGCCAGCTTCCTCAGCTCGCATATGCAGATCCAAAGTTGTGCTTTTTCTTGGGAGATTGTTTAAGGCTGGTGGTTAAACCCACCTCTGGCACTGAGCCACTGATTCAGAGAAGGACCCCAGTGTCCAGTCCACTCACACCTAAGCACTGTTTTCTCTGTTACTGTGTTTTTACAAACTCTCTGTAGCGGTTCTTAGTAGAGTGGCAAAAATCCAGTGACTCACCTGCAGTGCTTAAATGCCACTCGTCTGCTTCATTCTTTAAGCTGGTGTTAACACAGACACGCGCGTGTCAGGCCACCTGGCATCACAAGGGTAAAAGACAAAAAAAGGAGTCCCAGCACATGCAACCTTCCAGTCCTCTTTGGAGGAGGGTCCCTCCCAGCCCTCCCGGCAGAAAATGGCAGCAAACCAGTTCTTCTAACCTTCCGACTGCTGACACAGGACCTGGCGAGGGCGTAACGCTGAYATTTTTCCCTTCACCTCTGCACTGGCAAGGAGTCTCAGGCAGTAAAAGCCCATTGTTTGCTTTCTGAAGGGCCCAGCAATGTCAGGAATGTCACACATCCAGGTGTAAGGACAGCAGAAGCTGCGCCCTTGGTGACAGGGGACTAGCAGGACACAGCAACCTGCAAGGGAAGACCAGGAAGGTTTCTCGCAGGGATACCCAGTACTCCTCCGTCAGCACTGAGGAGCACAACCGCTGCTCTGAGGGCACGAGATGAAGTGACTATCAAGGCAGAAGCAGAAGGCAGACAGGTTTCCACTGTACGGTTAAACATCTGGCAGAGAACATTTATGTGCACCAGGGGGTTTACCACAGAGCCAAATTATCATGGGAAAAAACTCTCGGACAACCCCTCTTAAACAACTCCATCCTGGGGACCACACCCAGCATTAGAGGACGGACACTGGACTTGAGCTTACCTTCTCAATCCGTTTCATATCCCAAGCCTAGAGAAAATCAGCAGCCCCAAGTGTGAGGTATCGTAATTCTCTCTCACACCCAGCGGAGACTGAACGCCTGGTCTTAAGGATGTTTCTGCCTGTTCACAGGACTTGAGTGACATCTGCTAACCTCCTCAGGAAGGCGGCCAGGACTCACCTGTTGTTCTTGGCATCTCCTTCAACCACAGAGCAGCCTTTCTACGCGCAGGCAGGAGCAGCCCTTCACTAAAGATGGGAGTAGACAAGCGCTTTTCCCAAGAGCGTGGGGGAGTGGGGGCTTGGTTATTTTTGTTTGCCTTTTTTTTAATTTTATTTTTTAAATGAACAGAAGGCTGCCTGTAACTCCCTTCAGCTAATTGCTGTAATGCTACAGCCAAAAAATTTGGCAACACTTTTTGGCAGGGATTTTGTACAATAAAGAACTGTGTGAGCAGAAAACACAGGAACTACCTCACATAGCCATCAGCTAACCCTAGGCCTAGCTCAAGAAGATGCTAGGAAAAAAACCCACAAAGAAACTCCTGAAGATGGACAGAGAGGGGCTGAGAAAGGTAGAACTGTTTTCTCCATGAGTGGGAGCACTCACTGCACAAGAGCATCTTTGCCAGCCAAGTAGTCTGCTTTGGAGATGGGCAAAGCGGATGCCCAGGTAAACAACTGCTTCATAAAGGCTTTACACAAGGTGCAGGAACACATTCCTTCACTATATACTGCTGTCCTTTTTACACTTATTTTTGGAAAACAGGAAGCTTATTGATTTGTTTGCAGAGGTGGCCAAAATCGGTCTTGGGAGACAGATGTCCTATTTCAGCATTGCATTTTAGTCTGCATGTTTTATACCACAGTCTTCCAACTTTTTTAAGGGAAACATATTTGACTCATTGTATGCTCTTACTTAGTCTCAGCAGAAGGGTTTTTTTGGTGTTGAACTCTTCTTGTTAAACTTTGTTGTTGTTAAACAGAAAAGGGAAGCTCTGACCTCTCTCGCTGACATTCAAAAGACCACAATATGAACCAGCATGAACCAGGAAAACACGAGCTTGTATGTTTTCCGATCCGCTTGTTCTTCTAATTCGACAATAGTTCATCGCAGTGTTTGCTGCAACAGATTAAGAACAAACAGGAAGCAGAATCTGTGCAACGATCCTGTAGCTCGAAGGCAATCTTCTACATGCAGACAACATTTTACCTAGCAGGGACAACTCTGAACTGTTTTCTCCAGCATCAGAAGCAGCAGATTACCACAAATTAATGTTTCTAGACTGAGGGAATCCAAGGGAAAGCTAGACTAATGCAAAACCAAAAAAATTAACCGATACAGTTTCAAAAGCTTGTCCACAGGTCACTTTAGTTTGTAAACCATTTGTACTCTAAATTTGGTACAAAAGCTGTAGGCCGTTTGTTTTCTGTTTTTTAAAGGCTGCTAATCATTTCTGGTCATGTGTAAGGATGAAGATCCTTTCTATCCAACAACATGTGTTCAAGGGGCCTTAAATTACACTCATTGACTAGGTGTGAACACAGAAGTTAGTTCAAAACCTTAATTCATTCTCCAGTTGGAGCCATTAGGCTAACCACCCACCTCTACGCATGCAGCGTGAGCAAGCCAAGGCTGTGCTGCCTGCTGTTTCAGGTGACTGAAGAAAGCACACGTTTAGGACACAAACCCATCCAAGTTACCACGTGACTGCTTGTTCACGTACCTGAAAACATCGATTCTCTCAGCTATGCAGTGAACAACACGAAAAAGCTTTAACATATGCAATGACAGCCACATAGTTATGTGTTGCACATTTTCCAAGTTTTAATAGACACAAAAGTGAGTCCATTGTACTTAAGACACTACAACGATTTCATTCTATTGCATGTCCTGCTCCAATTACATTTCTCAGAGTACAGTATTGAGTAAAAGTTTGGTAGCTTTAAAATTAACAAGTGTGTGAAATCTGTAAGTAAAATAAGCAGCAGCAATAATTTTTGGGATTTTATCAAGAATAGCTAACTTTTAAGTAATAAATACATTCCAAGTTGTGGTTTTTGCTGTTCTCCTAGTTCATTGCCGTATAACTTGTCAAATTCTCATTCTAGGGTAAGATATCCTTAAGACTTTCCTGCCAGCCTCACAYCAGAAGAGCCACCTAACTCCAAGTCCCGGTGCCTGTCACCTGTCCCAGATGAAAAGCAGTGCAATCTGACAAGGAAACTCGTCCTCCTGCCATGTGCACGGCAACCTCCAGATTCTCCTGGGGAGCATGTCAGGATGTTTACAGACTTCGTGACCCTCTAGGAGAACAGCTGTGCTCTTATCTTCTGTTACCTTGAAGAAAGTGAAAGAGGGAGAGGTTACTGCAGGCGGCACGGAACAGACCGGCATTAGCGGTGAGGCACACGCTCCGGGTTTCCTCTAAATATAGCCAGGAATTCTCCTGCTCCCAGCTGGCCCGGCAGGCAAAACCAGCAGCAGCTACAGCTTTGGAAGAAACTCGTCAAGTTAACAAACCCAAAGTAAGAGGGGGAATTTTCTCCAAGAAGGACATGATATGAATTTCAGTGACGATAATAAATCTTCAGTCTCTGGCTTAAAGACTTTTAAGTCCCCGTTTGGGGTGGGTTACTGTAGGTTAATCTGCCACGAGTCCCTATAGAGCGCGCCTCGTGAAGAACATCTGCCTCCACTTTTCAAACACAATCTATAAAATAGGATTATTTTCCCCTTGAGAGCAAGCTGTACAGAAGCTTTTCTAAGTACCTGCAACTGCTCAAGACATCGACCGCTGCCACAGCACCCCAATCGCATGTTAATGAAGAGGCAGAGCAGCCATGCCACCTTCTCACTCTGCCTCCAGAGGTAAAAGACACCCCACTTCCCCTCGGACCCCCCACCCACCACAGGCTCCCCTTCCCACCCCAGACCGCTGCTCGTTTCAGGCTGCAGAAACAAGCGCATGCCACGGCAGCACTGCAGAGCCCTTGGGACGGCCAGTGTCTCTCGAAGGACCACGCACTGCTCCCCTCCCATGCAGCTGTCCGAAGATGGCTGCATCCGAGCACACCAGACCACAACTGACCAGCCTTCAGGCAACGAGAGCACGCAAGATGCTTGTTCTGAATTCAGACGTGCAAAACCATGCACTCCAAATCACAGCTACCAAAAGATAATGAAGATACCCATGCTTGATATGTTACACTGCTGTCATCTGGCCTTCTCGCCAGATACCAGCCACTACGACTAAGGGCAGATGACAGCCTTGAAAAGACACATCTGCTGGAGAGGGATGTGCATGTCAAAACAAAAAACTACGAGAGAGAGAAGTCCTCATCTGTACCCCTGCATGCAAGAGGTACTTGCACTGGCCCTGTAAGTCACGTTATGGAGTGGAAGCCTTGAAAGAGTTCAAAGGGAGGATCCATTTGTCTTCAAGATCAAGTGGAGAAACCAGAAGACATGTGAAGCAACTCAGTGATACAGAAATGAATGAAAAAATGGCATGGAGATCTACACTTACACTTTTCAACTGCAAAAGCATCACTGCACCACACTTCAAATGCAATTCAGTTTGAGCCAGTTCAAAAGTCTGACCAGCCCTAACACACGTCCGTGCCAAATCAACTAACGTGGCTGAGTCAGAACCACAGGACACACAGGCTCAAATCCGTGTTCCTGACAAACAGGATTAATGCTATGAAGCAAAAGATCAAAGACCTTTAAAAACCCCTCACAGCTGAGGTTTGTGACTTACAAGTACAGAGCACAATAAACCAAGAACGCCAACACCAAACACAGGAAGATGATCACATTTCCAACGCTGCTGAAAATGCAGCAGCACCTCTTCTGTGGGCATGGAACCAAAAGCGACACTGATTTGCCCAGACTCAGCATCCAGAATGATCTTCAGTATTGCCCATACAATTGAGACTTCAAAGAGCTGATTCAATACACCATGAACATCTGCCCCAAAACCTATATTCCAGAGAAGGACTGCAATCAGGTTTCATGAACTCCTTCAGTATTTAGCAGAATCATCCTGCTCCTAAGAAACTGGGATGTCTCACAACAAGTCTCTATTACCTATAGTTGACAGAGTATAAATTTATACTTAATCTTGCAGGGGAATCTGTTCATTTGCCTTCTGATGAATGGCAAGATTTTCAAGAGCGCACAACACACTCACTTGCAGGCTTATTATCTTACACCTACCAAAGCCTTAGTGAGGTCCATGGACTTGGCAGAATATCCCTCAAATGGTTTTTGCAAAAAGCTGACCCTTTAGAGACAGGTTACAGATTGAGAATATTTGATCTGAACAGGAAAAAATGCATTTCCTTGTTGAGGAGGTAACAGCAAGCCCTCAGGCCGGTTTTATTCTTTGCGATTTTCACGCTTGGAGGAAGGAAGCATCGCAACAGAAGCACGATGCCAAACAACCTCCCAGTGAAGGCTTCTGCCTGTGCAAGGGCAGACGCTGCCCCTTCGTAGGGACAGGGATGAGGCCAAACTGCAACTGCTCGCTGAGATTACCTGGGGGCAAAGACTGGGGATTCTCTCCTCTGGGAGCAGAAAGTTGGTGCTACCGGCAAAATGGCAAACTGCTTTCATAGAATCATAGAATCATTAAGGTTGGAAAAGACCTCTAAGATCATCAAGTCCAACCATCAACCCAACACCACCATGCCCACTAAACCATGTCCCTAAGCGCCTCATCTACACGTCTTTTAAATACTTCCAGGGATGGTGACTCCACCACTTCCCTGGGCAGCCTGTTCCA
>JAYKAV010003121.1:699852-719219 GCA_035582835.1 Phoebastria nigripes
TCCAATCTAAACCTCCCCTGGCGCAACTTGAGGCCATTTCCTCTCGTTCTATCGCTAGTTGCTTGGCAGAAGAGACCAACACCCACCTYGCTGCAACCTCCTTTCAGGGAGTTGTAGAGGGCAATAAGGTCTCCCCTCAGCCTCCTCTTCTCCAGACTAAACAGTCCCAGTTCCCTCAGCCGCTCCTCGTAAGACTTGCTCTCCAGACCCTTCACCAGCTTCGTTGCCCTCCTCTGGACACGCTCCAGCACCTCAATGTCCTTTAAAACAGCTGATGCTCCACATCTCGAAATGTTGAAACCTCACCACCCTGCTCAGCTCTGTGTGCCTGCAGATGGATGGGCGGTTGTCCCTGGCCTGGAAACACAGAGCTCCACAGCCCAGGCTCGACAAGGGGGCAGAGGCTGCCTCCTACGAGAGCTCAGGTGTCTGTTTTAAGCAACCCCTGAGCAGACCCAGGAGTTTTCAACATGTGTTCAAGAGGAGCAACACAGCGACAGTCACTCATACGCTCTCACTTCATTGCTGGAAAACTTCAGAGATTCCTGTTAAAAACCAAAAATCTTCAAGACGCAGCAGCAGCTTGAACACTACATTCTGGACATTGCTGTAGCCTCGATACACATATAAGTAATGAATACATAACAGACCGACTGACTCAGGACAACGGCATGATCTAGCAGCCTGTGTGCTAAGCTGTATGTCGAAAGGAAAGCCAAGAAAGCTCTCCTGAAGCCAAGTGCTTATTCATAATAAAAAAATGAAGTTTTGGATCAAACAAAGCCATTCACAAATTCAGATTTAACAGCTGCAGCAGAGTGCAGAAAGCCGGTTTATCTTCTGAGATTACTGCATCCCGAGTATGTTGATGTGTGGGGACTCTGCTCACACCAGCTCTGCCCGCAGCCCTGCTCAGGGGACTCGCGCCTGGACCCTTCAGGTGAGACAAGCGCAGGACATCCCTAACACCCGCTCCGCGGCACAGGGAGCGCCCTGGATCCCGTGCCTTTTGCCTTCGTGGGAGTACCAGGTGCAGCACTGAAGGGGTTCCTGCGCATACTGGTGTACTGCCGGGCGTCCAGGGCTGCGCCACCACCACCAGCAGACACTCACAGACTCGCTCGAGGGGAAGATCAAGAGACACACACACGTGCCCGAGCCAGACTTTGGAACCCATCTCCCTCAGACGGTTTATCTGGAGAGCTCCGGAGCGCTGCAGCACTGAAACCCTCTCCCGTCGCAGCCCTACGAGTGGCACAAGCCCCAGTTACCCTGCGCATCCTGGCAGGTTGGGAAGTGATGGCAGCAAGAAGGCTGCCCATTTTCTGCACCCAGGCAGCTTATTTTGAGGAATATTTTCTAATCATAATGCAATTAACAGCAGGCTGTAATTGAGCATCGCCAAATCAGTCTCCCTCCAGACATCTCCCCTTGGGGGAAGGGCAGCGAGGCAGTCCTGGCTCAAGCTCAGGAGGATCAAGTGGTCGTATCTTCCCGCAGCCCTGAGGAGGAGGGCCGGGGAACCCAGAGGATCTCTGACAGGCAGCTGAGCGGCTCCCGCAGGCCTTTGTTTCTAAAGACAGTACCTGCTTAACAGCCTGAGTCACCATCGGAAGGTGAGGGGAAAGGCAGGGAGGCCACTGCTGGCAGCAGTCCAGGAAAGTCCTTCCTTCCCATGCTTTCCTCCTGCGGGAGGAGGGCCAGGGCGAGCGGGGGTTATTGGATCGCAGCCAGGACCCCCATCCCTGACCTGCCGGACGGGGTTTTGGAACTGTCTTTGACTCCCAAGGCATCAGTATCCAGCTGACTTGAACAGACTGGCAGCTATGTTCTCCAATATTAAACTCTATCATCCAAGCATTTCTATGAAAAATCCTGTATCGGGTTCGAGGGTTTTCTGCTTTTAGAAAGGGTTGCTTTCTGCATGAAGAAAAGGCTCAAGCTATTGGCTTGAATCAAAATAGAGCATGTCATCATTCATAAGGGAAGTTAAACCAGTAATTTTGCTACAATTCATTTCTTCAACTGCAGGGAGCACACAGGAAATATGCTTTATAAAGAAAACAAGTCTGTCTGATTCTACAATAGGAAGAATCTAACCCAGATTAAACAGGAACTGGTATGTCAGTTAAAAGCATTCACTCCTTCAGAAATTAATCAACTTAATGAAAAAAAGCCTTCATTAAAAAAATGCCCAGCCCCTCCCTTCCAGAGACATGCATGCCCAGTGACCAAGAGATGATTATACGACTAATGCAGGGCAGCTGACAGAGTTCATGTGGGAAAGGCTCAGGCACAAGATCCCAGAGAGCATTTGTGACCCTCTTGCTAAGGCGAGATGAGTCATGTTCGCTTGCACAGGCAGAGGAGCCACACGTGGACCTTCGCTCCATGCCACATCTATAGGGACGAGAGCACAAAGAGCCTTCTGCTGCCCACGGGCACCGGGGCCAGCCCGGTGACCTCGGGACGGGTGAGAGAGACAGTCCTCGCCCTCATGCGCCAGATGGACGTCGCCACCGGTGCATGTGGCAGGATCCCACGCTGCTCCGGCGCCAGGGCAGAGTTGGCACTGGGAGAAGTGAGAGAGCACTTTCCAACTGATTGAAGAGCTGGAGGTTTGGGGTGCAGGGACTGTAGGTATGAAGAGCACAAGCACTCCAGAAGTCGAAGTATTAAGCCCCATCTCTGTCATCATTGCCAGACACAAGAAGCCTATTTCAGATGTACATAACCTCAGGATGTGCGAAAGTTCATAAACTAGCTAATGCAAAGCCCACATATTCTGTAAAGGTATATATAGAGTGCAAAACAGATGCATCAAGCAGATTTTAAAAAAATAAACCAGGCACCAGCTCATCCTCATCTAGTTTGCAGGATACAGGCAAGCAGCTTCCTTAAGTCTTTTATTAGGCAGAAGTTAGAGTTTGTCAATCAGCCCACACACTCCCATACCCCTTGATCCCAGTGTCAGCGATGTGTACTTACGGAAAAAACAAAACACATATCAAGGCTGAAAAACAACAGTTTGCAAGTTTTTCAACATTTAAGAGTCTTCACATCGATTTTTGGGTTCAAAGTCCTACCTTTCACACCTGAGCACTAAAATGTGAAATACCTGTGTCACCTTGTCGTGTCACCAGGCCTCATGAGCCAAGCGGCTGCATGTGCCATTAACAATGCATGGCTACTGCATGAAGATCTTGTTCATTCCTCCCCTTCAGAGTAACAAGCACCCTTCTCTACACAGAGCTATCCCCAAGTTTTCAAAAATCCCCTATTCCTTCTTGGCCCAAAGTAGCCTTTCTGTATGTGCAACTTGGAGGTGCTCAATACTTTGCAAATATCTGCTTAACCGCAACAGAAGTAGGGTGAACTTCTGAGCCTTACCCAGAGAGGCAAGAGGACTCCCTCAGTAAGGGCTTTACCCCTTCGGTTGACCAGCACTACTCACTCCGAACTGCAAGTCAGCCAACCCTCCGCCTGAGGTCCCACCCTGCCAAACTCGCCATGCTCGGTGTGAAAAGGGGAATTGTAGCTGCAGTTTTAGGCACCTCCATTTGAGTTTACAAATGAAATGACTAAATAAAAGCAATTCAGGAAAAGCTACAGAAATTTCATTTTTACATTATTTGTAAAACTTTTCAAAGCAGCAAGTTTCCAGGCTCTTCATCCAGACAGCTCTCCTCACCACACGGACATGGCCTGTCTCTCCCATCCCGGGAAGCAGCGCTGTGGAAGGCGCTGCTCTGCAGAGCCTGGCCCCCTGTGCGCTCCACTGAAAGCACCGTCGCCCCGAGCCCCTGGCACAGACCCTGCTCCTACACAGATCCAGCCAGCACYGAGCACACAGCAGGCTAGTGACACCGCAGAGGGACACCCACACTCTCTGCTCACCATGGGCACGCGCGGCTAGCACAACTAGCAGGTGCCCAAAGCTTCAGATGGGGCTTGGAGACCCTCAGTCCAGAGAGCAGCTTGCTATGCTTCCAAGGGAGCTGTTAAGCCCTTCGGTTGATACAAATCTCCTTCGGCAGCTGAAGTTACAGCTCACGTAAGCCGATCGCATTCTTGGGCATCTGTGCAGCTCGTGTGCAGTTAGAAATAGCACAATGTATGGCCTGCTGGCATTTCCAAAAAATATGCCCGGGAACAGAGCACGGAGGGAAAGAGGGGCAACAGATGGGACAAACAGGGAGAAGCAGCACGGATCTACATGTCTCCAAATGCAGTCACAGTGGTCACAAGCCAAACGTGCAAGTGCTTTCGGGAACAGGAAAATCAGCAGGATGCCACCAGACATGCAGCTCCAGACATCCAGCGCTGGGGCACACAAGTATGCAATGCAGTCTATTTTAGACTTGTTCTCCTACTTTGTATTAGTATGCAGAGACGCTGACTCCAAGCTGTTTGGAGGAAGACTGAGAAACAGTAATTAAGTTGGATGCTTGGTTTTAGTTGACTGAACCATCTAGAAACCAGGCCAAGAAAAATCTCAAGCATTCATCTTCTGGGCTGAAATATTTCACGTGACCAGGCAGGTGTTTTTAAAAAATTAGCTATCACAGCAATCACCACCACAACTTTATATAAAGTTATATAACCTTTTTGTGTCACTAGTAGAGCAGAAGAGAAGAGGTAAAAGGAAAAAGAAGAGTGATTTATGTTGCTTCATAAACTGCTGGCAAGCAGTACTGGCTACATGCACATACAAAGCCCTGAACATCTTTGAAGGTGAAGTCATAACCCAATGTTCCAAATTTTACATTAGAGCTTACTATATATAGCAAGTATGCAATAAGCTTTGATTTTGCTGTACATAGTAGCAGTGTGCTTTTTGTGATGAATGGCTAAATGTACTGATACTGAGGGTCTATTAAGCTAATAGCAGTAAAATTAAAACCTTCAAAAGCCAGTATTTTCAAGTTTAATGGTTCCGCAGCCACAGCTTGCAGCTTGGGGGTAGAGGGGATAAAGAGAGGGAGGAAGAATGAAGGATTCTCCAGGCTGAAAAAGCAGATGAATATACATATTGCAGCTTGTTCCATGCAGAGATGTATACGAAAAATCTACAAGCAGTTTTTACAAAAAGTTTTACTGCATGAAAGGGCTGTGGGCAGGGAGGGGAGATCTGTCATGAGGGGCCATTCAGAAGGATCACAGCCCTTGGCAGGCTGAACGCAATGCCCTGGGTATGCCAGCAAACCTCTTTGTTATAAAACCAGAAATAAGCTGGGGTACTCATCACTGTGGAAGATGTTTGGCTCAAGGAACTCAAAGCTTACACAGCTGCAAGTTTAAATACGACATTATCATGGAAGTAGATAGAAAGCAAAATGCAAAAGCACACGAGATTTTCTTACTCCCAAGAAAAAAGCCAAGGCAGGAGTGCCGAAGCCCGCAGGTCCAGCTCTTGGAGCAGGTCCCACAGACGGGCCTACTGCCCCTGCTGAGAAACACGTGCTCGGCACGCCGCAGGCAACACTCCAGCTCTCGGAAGACTTTCTGAAACAGCTCTAGAGACAAGAGTCCTGCAACCAAAGTGGGTGACACGACGAGCGTCCAAGCAGGCCCGCAGCACAGCCTCACAGGCAGTTGCACGGGGAAGGGGGGCAGGATGCCGCAGGAACGAGAGGGAAGCAAAGCCACCTCTACCAGGATGGACTGGCAGGAGGGCTGCCCCTTGCGCAGTGGGAGCTCAGCTGCGCGCGCAGCCACTGCTGCAGCCACCGCTGCAGCCACCGCTTCCCCACTGGGAGCTCGGTACCGCCCCGGGCAAACGGCTCTGAGATGTCCATCCCTGGTGACGCTATCATGACTCCCTGAACAGCAGGCTCAGCTTCTTCTGGCCTTCTCCTGGCACGCGTGGCAGTGCGCCGAGCTGTGCCCCCTGCCCCTCCGGCCACCTCTCTGCGGCACCGGCACCCCCAGGCCCCCCTCTTCAGCAGGCCGCCTCTTCAGCTCTCAGCCACGGGCAGGAGGGGAGGGAAGCCAGCAGCCACAGCAACCTCAAGGAGCAGCAAACGACCGCACAACCCCAGCTCGCGTTGCCCGAGGTATCCCACGCCTGGAGGAGGAAGCAGTGCTGTGAAGCGCAGGCCTTGCCAAAAGCAGCTGGGCCATGGCCTTGCTCTGACTTCCCAGCCCATGGACGGGCTTTCCTTAAGAGAAAGGCAAACATCCTTCACTCTGGGCTAGGGGCAACCAGCCTTTGTGCCCAAGGCAGCCATGGCGAGGGATCGGGCGGCACCCCAGCTCCCACCCTGCGGGACAGGGCCGCCGACAGCGCGGGGGCCTGGCATACCAGCGGGTCAGGCTCCGCAGGGAAGTAACGCTGCCCATTATCCTGGCACTACCAGAGCCCTGGGTCTGGCCACAGCCACCTTCTGCTAACAGCAGAGGCCTGCGGTCATAGAAGCATGACGAGCAGAGGTGAGCCAGTATCTGGTGCTTTAAAACCAGATAAGAGTAACTCACCAAGTGTCCAGCTACAGCGCAGCCATCTCTGCAGCACGGGCAGTGTGCACAGCGGCTCTCTGTACGTGACACACAAGTAGAAGCTATAAAGCAGCGTGAGAAGATGCCGAGTGGGCATTTTTCTCCTGGCATTACTCTAAACCAAGTGTCTTACAAATTTGACTTCTACGGGTTGCTAGTCTGCCTGTTGTTTCTCCAGAAACCTTGTTTTACTAGTCAGTTAATGACAGGGTTTTAATAAAGTATTTTCTTTGCAAAAAAAGTATAAGGACAGAATAATAAAAACATAAAATGTTCATAGCAGCTTTTCCAACCCAAATCAAGTTTTTTAAAAAACTGCAATTGCTTCCAGTTTTATATGCATTCACAAATTACCTGAATTGTTTGTACATTTTTTCCAGTAATTACCCTCCATACTTTGCAGAACAGCATCACATGCCAGAAGACAAGAGTTTCACAACAGGAGATGTCAACAGTCACAAACTTCTGCCGTGCCCAGGACTAGCACAAGTGACGTTAGCAAAGTGCTGCTGCTGAAGGCACCAACTGGACTCTTCTTGTTTTGTGCTAACGATAACAAGCCCTTGTGCAGCTGCCAGTGAAGTCACAGCACAATGGATTTTACAGCGGCAACGTGCAACATTACCAGTCAGATGCCTGCTCTTAGAAACTACTTTAACAGATATACGGCTGTACTGCCTTGAAAAGGCCTCTAAGCTTTCAGATATTTAACTGTAGCTCAAGTGTCACTGTGGTCCTAGGACTCAGGAATTGCAAACATTAGTGAAAAGTTAAGTTATACCCTTCAGGAAAGAACAGTTGATGAGCAACTGGTGGAAATGTTTCAGTTCCACCTTAGGAAAATTCAAGGAAAGCAATAAAATTCAGTCCTCCTGAATGGAGAGAATTAGATACAGGGCAAGTCTCCGAAATAATGAATTGTTTTATAAGTGACGTACCAAAACACTAGACATGCTGGTCTGATAGGGAACCTAAGTAAACGTGACACATGAACATGGGTAGTTTTGTTCTGCTTTTCTAGTTTTGAGCAACTGCAGTTGTTTATACCATCTCCAGACAGGCAGAGCGGGTTGGCAGCTCACCTTAGAAACATGTAAGGCAGAAAAATCATCCGTGGAAAGCCAACGAAGTGGCAATACACGTTAAATCTATCTATATACCCATATATACATGGAAAGGTTTGGCTGAAGAGTACAGAGGGAAGGAAGGGTCTGGCCTAATCCAGGCCATCACATCATTTTCTTCTTTCCCCAGTTTACAGACCTGCTCCAYCCCTTCTGCTCTGTACCTATAGCTCAGATGCCCACCGTGTCTGCAATAACCCAGGTCTCCTCCGGAGCAAGTGCTTCTTTTCCTTCTTGAGGCCTTGCCCTACAGCCTTTCACCCCGCATCTCGTGGCCGGGTCTTACTGTTAGCACCACATCTGCAGTGGTCCTACTGGTAAGAACAGGCAGCATTTTCCTTAGGCTAACATATGATTGGGCAAACATCCTCCCATTTTGACTTTCAGGTCTGGACTTTGAGCTCCTCTTGGCCACACACCTTTCTACTCTGCATGGACTGACTGGCATGGCCAATCTGACTGATCTGAAGCATTAGGTGCTTCTTCACCCTGCCCCTTCTCCTCCCCAGAAGCCACCAGATGTGGCATACCAGCCCACCCGGAGCTCACAACAGCAAAGACAGCTGTCAGTAATGGTGACAACATCTGTTCTGCTAAAGCTGTCCCAAACTGCACTGACAAACACAGTGAAGACAGTTCAGAAGAAGGATGAAGCTTTGCTGCTCCTTTAAATAGAGCACTGTTCATACAGGAGCGATGGATTTTGACCATGATTCTTTCATTGGCGAGGACAGCATATTCTGGGCATCATGTTTATTTATACTCCAGATCTAGCTAATAGGAATTTGGGTCCAATCCAAACGCTCTTGATATAATAAAGTCTTTAGCCAGAGTTAAGCAGCATTTGAAGGGGCAAGATCACGGATGAAGCTTAAATGCTGCTGCTGCAGTTACACATTTTTACTTGCTCGAGTGTCCAGTCATYCAGACACCCTGAGCACACAGGATGAATATGCCACGCTTTGATTATTTACTCCAGCCAGGTTTGCTGGGATGGAATAATAATTCAAGCAAATCAAGTCCTTCATCACACTCAAGCAAGTGGTGAAGTCCCATGACAGAGGACACAAAAAAAGTCCTTTTTCCCCCCCTCAGGATTTACATGAGCACTGACCATCGTAGTCCCACTGCATTAAAATAGCTTAGAGAAGAACAGACAGTCTACAGCAGGAGTGGTAGCGGCTTGTGTACACGCAGTCCTTCTAGCACAAAAAAGAGCAGAAAAATTTAGGGGACAACATAATGAACCACAGTGTATAAAGCAAGACCTCTGACAACAAGACTCTTCCTAATGATTAGTTATGGTTTTCAGACAAAAAGTTAATCCCTCCCCTTGCTTAACAGTATCACAGATGAGGTCTTCTCTAGATAGCGATGACTGGAAGGTTGTGAAACAATTCTAGATCTTATTCAAGTTGCTGGAGTTTTCCCATGGATTTCACTGAGGGCAGTGTAGTAGGCAGCATCAACTGAAATTACAGATGGTATTTCTATTCCCAGTCACACCACATCCTGTATTTTTAGGTACCAAATTTTCATCCTGGGCAAATTTTTAACTGTTTGATGAGAAAGGGAGTCCCATCTCCCTCCATACTTGCAACCAGTAAAAGCAAAATGTGGAGGCATTACAGAGAATCAGCTCCCACGTTTATGATCCCACCTAGGTCCTCAAACAAAGAGGTTGCAGGTGAAGCCCAAAATAATTTAATTTGATGATACAGGCCATTCCCCAGCAACGCACCAACATTCAGACACAAGCCAAACCCCAAGTGCTGTGAGAAATGTTGAAATACTGTTCCCCACTTAAAGACAGTTTTTGGTACAATCATTTTGAAGAGCCATAAAGTGCCTTTGTAAGAAATCAATACCAGAGGGGTCAGAGAAACTGCAGGGGAGCAAAGGGCCTCTGAAGGCCCTTAACTGTTATAGGTAACTGCTGGGCATCAGTACCTAGATATGATAAATATAATCTCGATCCCAAGAAGAGTTTTAGTTCTTTGAACCAAGAGATATTTCGAAGAAACTTAAAGTCTAGGAGCTATTAGTCCTCCAGCCACACAGGATTAGTTTTGACACAAATGAAGTATCCTCAATACTCGCCACATCCTAGCTGTAAACAGCGCTAATACATGACTACAATTTTATTAGCTCTTTGAGCAAGTGATGCTTGCTTCCTCCCGATGCCAACTGCTTTGTACTCCCCTCTGATTTGGAGCAGGGGCTCCAATTCCCATGGTCCCCCCCAAAGGTTTGGAACTAAAGGCTCTTACCACCTCTGAAATTACCACCACCAACTAACAGCCAGGCATTTAAGTTTAACAATTGTCCACCTCAGTTTTTAAGGAAAAACAAACGCAAACAAACAGCGGAACATAGGTTAAAAAACACAAGGAGGTTTTTCATGGGAAGCATTAGTCCAGCAAACACTCACCTGATACCGGAGGCAAAGTTATGTCTCAAACTGCGTTAAGAGATCTCTTATTTCTGGAGTCAGATGCTCTACTGCCTTTGCAGCTTCTGTGATAGCTTTCCGATACATCCCTTTCTTCTTGCGATTAAATCTCAGTTTGAAAAATTCAGAGAAAGGAGAGAGTTTTGAAACAGATAAGAATGAAGTCGTCGGAGAACCAAACCATGATACTTTAGCTTCTCGCCACGAAGGTTCCCCGTTTTCCTTCTGGCTAAGGTTTATGTCAAGAACACGTGCTGGCCACCATGGAAAACCATGAATTTTACCCCAAACAATATCCCCCACTGAAACAGTTCTTCCATCTTCTGTGACACATTTAGACACACTTTGGGTATGCAGTCTAACTGTTAGTGGCGGCACAATTTTACGCTCATCTTTTGAAGATGAAGAGACGGATGCATCATCACCAGGCAAAAAGTCACACATTTCTGGTGATGTTACTTCTGAACTAGAAGACTTGGATTCGTCTAGACTGTCATTACTACACACTGATAAGCTAGAAGAATCTGCTTTTCTTTTACGATAATTCATAAGGAAAGCCAAGTTATCATGTCCATCTTTACCTTGGGGAAATCTTTTAAAGTCCTCATCTTCACCTGAACTCCCTGAAGATACCTCAGCTAAGCTTCTGTCTGTGGATTCATCATTGTAAAATGCGCCAGGATTGGACTCCCTGCTGTTCTGAAGGACATTTATTTCGTCAATAAGTTCTGCCTTATAAATTGAAACACTCTGACCATCATTTATGCGATGGGGCTTCAGCCGTATCTTTGGGGGTGGGACATCCGCACTGGAATGCAYGGGCCGTGTGAGCTTCAGTTTTGGAATGGAAGCAAGCTGGCTGCCTGCTGACTTGTCCATTAAACATTTGGTTTCTCGACACCGTTCAGAGTCTCTGGTCTCCTCTTGGTCCTCCCCTCCGTTCTGCAATATTCGCTCTGGACAAAACGGTCTGACTGAGCCATGAACCCGGGAAGGGATTTTTACAACTTCGCCTTTCCCTTGTGGAGTACTGTAGGATATTTTTATAACTGGCGTTCGATGTACTAGTTCCCCAGAAAATTTGTCATCCTCTCTCTTTTCTCTTTTGTTCCTTTTCTCCGTGTAATCAGAGTCACTGTGCTTTTTCTGCTCTTTATCCTGAATGCTCAGCTTCCTCCTGGTTTTAGCGTTCTGCCTAGCTGTGTTCGCATCCTCAGGGTTCAGAGTGTTTTTACACTTCTCACAGAGCACCTGTCTTGGCCGCAGCCTGATAGTGCTCATGATAAGCCTTCCCGGGTCTCTATTCCGTGACAAACGCCTCCTTGTCCTCTTTATAGTCCGTGGCGGCGGCTGAGGAACCCACTGGTTGTACGTGTGCCGTAGCCATAGCGGACGAGGAAAGGGAGCTCCCTCGAAGTAGGGGGGGTAAGGAGGAAGGCTGCCAGGCGGTGGGGGAGGCAGGAGTGGGGGTACTTGCTCATCACCGTTTCCTTTGGGAGGCTTCTCACCAGCGGGCTGCGGCTCTGTCTCGCCCTGTGCAGCATCTCCACCATCAGCAACTCCGTTAGCGCAAGCGTCAGCAGGAGGGTCCTCGTGCTTGGGAAAGGAGGACGGGAGACAAAACAATCCGGATCTAAAATGGGGAGAGAAGGGCAGGGAGAGAAAGAGACAAAGAGTCAGGATGCTTGAAAGGTGCTTCTCTGGGAGGACTGCATGTAACAAACATGCTAGTTTCTTTTTTTAAAAAAACCAAACAAAAACAAACAAACAAAAGCAAAAACCAAAACCCCACAACTTTCACATACTAAGAACACAACATTTTCCCTCGACTTTTAAGACAAGGCAGCCAATCCTGCCACTGAAGAAAATAACAGCATTTCAAAATTTAGGAAAGGTGTCCTACTCTTCTGCAAGAAAAGACATGGAGATCAAAATCTCCATTTCCATGAACCCGTTGCACAGAGTTTTGCTCTAAGAAGTTTTAAGTTTTATCACGCAAAGCAGTTTATTTTATCAGCAGGCTGGTAAAGCCACAAGGAGGGCTGTGATACAGATTATGCAAGCCTTCTGGGAGCTATTAAACTTCCTTTCTTCACACTGTACTTGCACAGCTGATTTTTCAGCTTCTCATTCAAAATCTGAACAACCTGACTTGGATCATTGGAAACTTCTGGAAACTTGCACTTTCAAGCCACAGGTCCACACAGCTCTGCTCCTCTGCCCCCAGTCTTTCCATATATGACTTTATCTGTTAAAATAAGGAATACACTACTACTTCATAATAGCAAGATTAAGAATGGTGATGTACTATTGTTCAATGCCAAGTCTCATTACAGGCTACCAAAGTCTGGATACAGTATCTTGCACAGATATTGGCAAAAGCAAATCCTCTGGAACACTGAAACACACAACTGCAATTCATGTCTCTGGGTTTCTGCACCAGAATTTATGCCCTTGGCCTGACATTAGAAATATTATGCTAACACAGCACTTGGACAAATATTTGCCCTGAAACACCAACTCAGAACAGGCAATGCTCGCGGTCTTGGCTTTTCAGAGATACTTCTGTAGAGAGTACATCAGCAGTGAGGTGTTTCAGCTTTTTTAATAATAAAAAAATGCTGCATGGATGAGACACAAAGAAGCCACAAAGAGATGGAGAACAGTTATAGACCAAACACTAGTTTTAGTTTAGGATGCTACATTCCCCCATTCCCCCTCCTCGCTAGCCATCGTTTTCCTTCCAACCCCTAGCAAGAGAGGAGTTTCTTGGTGGTGTTACAGAGGAGGACTTTGGCAACTGTTATGCAGAAGGCCACTGAAGAGAAGTTCAAGGCATCCACTCAGTCACACACCCCCTTATCAAGAGAAGGACAAAGTCACCACCGCGGGTATACCCGATGGAGGGGAGCCTCCCCCCGGACCCAGGCACCCAGGCTCCCAGCACCTTCCCCAGCCCTGCCTTCAGGCCGCATCGCTTTGCTGTGGGAAGGACCCTAAAAACATCACTCCCCCTCACCAGGCACAGGCGAGGAGGTGTCTCCTTCCCAGGAGCACCAGCAGAAAGCAGCATTACCAAAGGTCACGTACCACCCGAGATCAGAGACAAAAAGAGCAGGGCCTTTTAAGCAGATCAGAGGAGAGTGGGGAACGTGGATCCCATTTAATATGGCTCTAATCCACTGGCTTCATTCTCCTTTTCTCAGACAACTACAGACTGTATGTCTCTCACCTGATTTCCATGAAGGCTCCCACCAAGTTTAAAAATAAAGCTTGCATAAACTAAGCAAGCAGGAATTAGTCTGATTCTGGTACCAAGTCACCGCCCTTCTCTGAAATAAAAAGAACCCCTGAGTTATCTGAACTCTGAAAAGTCTTCTCCCATTATTCAAAGAGTAAGAGTGCAAGAACTTGCTGTTTAGATGACAGTTTAGTTTAACTGGGAAGCTCCAAGTTCGAATGCTAGTGAGTCAAGAGGATTACACTGTTGAAACCGCACAATTTGGAACAAAATGTTTTTGTTCCAAGAGGTTTTTTTTAAACAGAGACAACTGAGAATGTAGGTGTCTTTCAAATGACAACCAAGAAAGCAAGTACAGTTTGTACAGCCAAACAAAGATGTCAGCATCGTTCATAAAACAACTGAAAGTGATATCATTTCCGAAGCTTTGGCTATAAATTTTGGTTCTTTCATACAATGAGATTGTCACACCAGAAAACCGTACAATTTTTCTGCTCCTCGCRTGGAGACAAGCCCAGCCCCCCCTGCCCCTGCAGGCAAGCCCTCATCCTGCCTGCTTTCCACAGCCTGGCTCCGCGCAGGCAAAGGTGCAGTCTTTCAAATCCACAAATTCTTCCCGAGGATCCGGCGTGGCACGAAGCTTCTCGTTTGGCAGAAGCAAAGCACTCAAAGGTTAACTTCACGGGATGATTTATGCTTGTGAAGTTAACGTATTAGCATGCTGTAACCCTGCTAGGTTTGAAATGGCCCATCTTGCCACAGGAACGCGCTCCTGCAGACCCCAGCCTCACGGCAGCACGTGGGTCAATGCCCTCCCCAGGGAGCGCAGCAGGGCAAGAAACGAGTGTGCCTGTGCTCAGGTACCCGTGCCCTGCTGCCATCGCACAGCCCCGGAGTAAGGCTAACCCGGACYGCAGTGAGACTGGGAGCAGCCGCGGGCCCTCGGCAGCCCTCCCGCTCTGCCTGGCGAGGGGGCACAGGCCGGGGGGGACACCAGGGCGCAGGCCTGCACCGCGCAGGGAGCTTGTGACAAGTGCTTCGGAGAAGCACAGTGGCTGTTAAGCTCTTTTAATCAAAAGCCTTTTAGGCCAGGGTCCTGCTATTTTAGACTTGCTACAAAAATACAAGGAAAAAAGCCCAAACGATCAAGAAGAGCCCCCCGAGGCAGGGACTCCTCACCCAGAATCAGTCACCGCCCTGTGCCAGGGCATCGCTTCAGCAGCTTTTCAGCCCAAAGATGCAGCAGCACCAGCGGTCTGAGAGAAAATACACCACCTGCCTTGTCCGAGAGATTGCACGAACTGCCAGGCTGAACAACAAAGCAGCTTAAGATTCATTTTCGTCAGCAGTGGCTTCCGCATGCCCAGGTAGCAGCTCTGGCAGGGAGGGCCATGGACAGGCAGGGGCAGCGACAGATGAGCTCTGCAAATCCTGCTGCGGCACGGTGGTGCGGCAGGACTGCTCCTACGCTGGGGCAGGCAGCCACCACTGCATCCTGCCTCCCGCCATGGCAGCCAACAGCACCAGGGAGACCCGTGCTCTGCATGGCCACAGCACGGGGTGCCAGGAATTGTAAAATACGCAGGTTGGTGTGCTAACTAAGTGGCTAAGTCCTTCCTGCCCCGTTCTGGGCTTGGGACCCCAACTGCCTGCCCAACATGCCTTCCTGTACTGGAGCTCCCACGGTGCAGAGGCAGCGCAGCGGGAGCTCACAGTCTCCCTGCCGGCGCTCACAAGCGTCCGTGCCTTGGGGAGCTTCAGCAGGGCACCCAGCCCATGGCAGCCACGCTCCCTGGACCAGGTGCTCTTATGGGCAGACAGCAAGGGCAGCCGTGGTACATTACAGCCCCTGCAGCTCCTCCAGCAGCGCCTCTGGCTCCAGCCAGGACACCAGGAACCCGGTGCCCCTGTCTGCCACGAGGAAACCACACGGGTGCCCCGGCATGCTGCCACAGCCAGGGCACACGGGTGACAGATGCGCTTGCTCCCGAGGGGCCTCTAGTTCTTTTCATTCGTACTGGAAGTGTTTCTAAAGGCTAAGAAATCAGTTTTGCTGAGGAACCATCCCTTTTCCAGTCTGCCTGCCACGCCAGTTCTGGGCAGAGGCAAGAAGAGTTTTGCTGTCTTGCCCACCTGCCTGCCTCTGACGTGGCGATGTGCACCCCATCCCTACTTCTCAGGCACAGGGGAGGGAAAACAGCTCCAGAGAGGCCACACGCAGGTATCTCATATCTCGTCACCGCATCGCCAGGCACCAGCAGCACCCGTTCGGCACGACTGAACAACCACCGTCACCCAAGGCTGCTTTCGGTTTCTCTATCCACAGTATGTACTCCTGATGGGGATGCACTGGGAGACAGAGCTCCTTCAGGCTCCTTCAGCTGTGGGAAGACCAACTAAGAGCGATTAAGTCCTACCCTTGGAGAGCGCTCGCCAGGGGCCGTGCCCGCAGCCCACAGTGCTCCCCCCACTGCCACCCCCCTCACCCAGCCTGAAGCCGCCTTCCACGCAGGCACAGCTCCTTGTAAGAGGATTTAGCTCCGATGTCTTTCCACCCGCTGCAGAACAAGAAACATTTCATCTGACACACTTCACTTTCCAGGAGCTCACTTTTACCACAAAGAGAAATATCAATTTCACTAGCTTTCCCTACATCACCCAGACTTTTTTGCACAAATCTGGGTGTAGTTAATGTAGTTCTCTCTACTGACTGTCACTATTGATTCTGCACATCTAAACCCATTCAATGAAGATGAAGGTGGGTTAGGGGCATGAGTGCATGTGCAGGTATTACAAACATCAGGAAACACTGCAGAATGTGATTTCACCCTGTTTATAATCCCCCTTTCTGGGCCAGACGTAGCCAAATGGACTAAGTTACCTCAATCCAACCTCTGCTTGGAACAGAAGACATCGTCCTCCAATTTATACTCATGCATAATTAAAAAACAACTAATTATAAGTTCACTTGCAACAAAATTGCCAAGTCTTGTTATCAAAAACACTTTAACTGCAGTCAAAACACATTTAAATCTCATGAGCATGGATGCTATGTAGCTTACTGTCTAGAAGAGTGAATTTATTAGAACAAAGTCACTTGATAATAAGTACTGGTACTTGCTGCATGCATTATCCAGGCTGTGGTCAAAAAGGGATGCCTGTAGGAAGCCAACAACCATTTTTTCTTCAAATAATTCCACAGCTATTGGCAAAGTCAGGCATGTATTTTTAACTACAACCCACTGTTCCCAAAGGCACGGGGGAGAAGGCAGGCTGGAGGCACACCGGTGCGCAGGGGAGAAGGCAGGCTGGAGGCAGGCAGGAAGCAGGCAGGCATGCTCCTGCCTGCAGCCGCTCCCGCTTCCCACGCAAGCTGCCGGCGGGCCGAGCCCCCGCAAACCCGGGCAGGCGGTTTCGGGTTCAAACCTGCGCCTGCTTCTTTGCAGCTCAAATAACGGGAGTCCGATGGTGGGACCTGGATGGAGAGGGATCTCCTGGCTGCCTGGGCGCTCGGGGTCGCAGGCCTGCCTCCTGCTCAGCTCCCCACATCACCCGCTACATTTTAGGAGAAATAGAACAGATTCATCCTCTGTGTAATGCTAAGAACAGTTTAAAACATAAAAGAAAGCCGAGGAGCCACCATGCAGGCTCTCCCTCTCTTTCTTTTGGGGTTCTCCCCTCTTTTTGTACAGGTAAAACAACCCACTCTGGCCGCTCATCTCCTGCCAGTCCCGTCCCACCATCCTGCACAGCCTCCCCTCTCCGGGGGGACGGCACTGCCCGCACGGCATCGACTGCTGCCCGGGGGCACAGGCACAGAGCGTGCGGTGACCCCCACACAGGGCGCAGGCCAGCAAGACGCCTCTCTCCATCAGCATGGCAACAGGGAACAGGAGGGAAAACACTCTTGCCACGTCTCTGTGTTGGACTAGTTTTGGGGCCTTCAAAGTTCAGCACCAAGCTGACAAATTCCTGCTGCCTTTGGGACACATCTCGACCTTCACCTTCCAACCACGAGCAGACCAACTCCTGTATTCTGCTGTTAATGTGACGGGCAAGACCTCTCCTTCCCTCCACATCCCAAATTTAGGGTCGCTGCAGTGGAGAAGGTGCTTTCAGCCTAATCCTCATGCCTACCCAAAGTCACTAAGGTCCACCAGGAGCCAGGCACTCGCCTCACATACGACACTTCCTTCCTGTTGACCAGGCACGATCAGAGGCCATGGCTCTCCAGCCACATGTCGGCCACCATGTCACAGGCTTACTAYGGTCATCACAGGCCAGCCAGCGCTCAGGACCACCACGGATGGAATGCAGCCCCAGAAGATGCTCTGTGTTCAAGTTCTGCGCAACACCCGAAGCGGGAAGACCTCCTGGCCCACCGCCTGGGCCCCCGGCCCCACGGGGAGACGCTCTCCTCCCAGCGCTGCAAGAGGCTCATGGAAGCTGAGAAGATCTCTACCCAGGGCTCCTGGGGAGACAGGTGCGATGTGCTCCCGCTCCATCGCAGCCCTAAAGAGATCATTAAAATGCAGTGCCAGGTGGCACCCGGAAGCTGGACTGCTTTTCCTCCCATTTCTCTACCTGAAGCAGCACTACTGTACCAACGGGCTACGAAACTGGCCCACTCAAAAGATTTTAGCCTCTTTCAAGGTGACGAGAGGGAGCAGCAATCCCACCCCTGTGTAACCTCGGGAGCAGGTGGGCCCATCCGAAGGCTCACCTTTCGCCACCGACAAGTCTGATCATTAGAGACGATAATTACTGGGGTGGGCAGGAGGAGATGGGGGCAGCTATCCTACTCATGAGTTAAAACACCCACCCCAGCAGAGATCAGCATCACTAGCGACGGGGCTGGGGCAGCAACGGGCTCCAGAAGCACCTTAAAGCCTGGGGGGAAACACCCGACTGGTCGTTTCTTGGATCCGCTGGGGGCAGAGGGGGGAAGAAAGAAGGAAAAAAATCACGGGGAAAGGTTAGGGGAAAAAAAAACAGGTAAAGAAGTGTATGTTGTCACTACTGAGGAAGACAACTGGAATGTGAAAAGATAGAAACAGCTGGCGTTTTGAACGGACTGAAGAGATGCCTACCACTCACTGTTTTGGCTGGAACTAGACACCAAGCAGGGTTTATAGACTCTTAATAGAGTTAGATGCCTGAATACTTTTGAAAATCTGGCTCCAATTTTCTGGGATTGCCATGTGAAACTAAATAAACCATGAAAATTAAGTTCAGAAGTCTTGCTTCATACATCTTCTAAGAAGAATGACAGAGGTGAAGCTGGCTGTACTCCTAGCCAGCGCTGACCTGACAATTCATTTATTGAGCGGACAGAAACCAAACCCCTCTTAACTTTAACACAGCGCAGAGCAAAGCCGGCCAGCTTCGGTGCGTTAGTCCTAGGACAGCTGAACCTACCACCAGTGCACTTAAAGATGCTTTTAAAGTTAGTATTGTTTTGAAATAAAGCGTCCACTGCGCGAACGTCTTCCCTACCCTTCAGAAGGACAGGCCTTTCACGCCCTTCGTTAGAGGAATGCCCCTCTCCGAGTCAGAGGGGATCTCGAGCTCTTCGGAGCGGGTGCCGCACACCCACGCAGCCGTGCCGTGGCAGAGGACAGGGCCACGGGGGCCCGCGGCTGTCACAGCCGAACGAGAAACCGGAGAGAAGGTACTCCTGGAGGAGCCCCTGCCTCCCCCGCGGGCGGCCAGGCGAGGCGGGGGCTGCCGCAGCGCAAGGTCGGCGGGTTCCGGCGGCGGAGGGGAGCGGGCAGCCCCGGTACCCGGCCGGCGGGACCGGGAGGGCCGTGGGGCAGGGGCACGCGCACCCCAGGCCGTGCGCGAAGGCAGCGGCCCGGCCCCCCCGCCCTGCCGCGTCCCCTCGGAGACCCGGCGGGGCCACGGCGAAGCCTCGCCGTTCGCCGCGGAAGGGCCCACCGCCGCCGGGGCACCGGGCGGCCCAGCCTCCCACGCGGGGCTCCGGGGCCGTCCGCGCCGCCCCGGCCCCGCCGTGGGCCCCGGCGGCAGCGGGACGGTACCGGTACCGGTACCG
>JAYKAV010003121.1:720173-773234 GCA_035582835.1 Phoebastria nigripes
GCGGCGGGAGGCGGCCGCGTCCTTTGCCGCCCGGCTGGGCCCGCTGCGGGGGAGCCGCGGCCGGCGGGCGCCGGGCAGGGCGGGCGGCGCCGGAGACAGAACGGCGGGTGTTTCACCTGCCCCTGCCTCAGCCCCGGCCCTGCCCTCGCCGGAGCAGAGTCCCGCTGAGAAACGCGTACCCCGCTCCGGTCATTCGTCATCGGAGTAACGTCATCATGCGCCCATGGGATACATCGTCACACAGGGCAGCGCGGGCTGGGACGTGAGCAGGAGGGGAAGGACGGAGGGCCGGACTCAATAGCCCGGACCGAGCAGGAATTAAAGCTGCATTTGCTGCGCGAAACGGCGTCGGGACGTTCAAAGCGCATCTTGTGACGCTGCCGGTGTCGCAGTGTTGGCTGAATCAGTGCAGCAAAAAGTAAAATCCCTGATGAAGGCAAAGCAAACTCCGCGGGGAGAGAGCAGCAGAGCACACGACTGAAGAGGTGCGGTTTCAGTCCGGGCTGATCCTTGGTGCTGGTGTTTAAACTCAATCACGGTTTGTTTAAAATACACGAGATGATTGAGAAAATTCACTCACGCTGGGAATATTTATACACACTCAAGATTATTGGTACAATTAGCGATAACTAAGAACACATACAAGAAAGTACATTTTCCGAATACGGAGAATGACCCCAAACAGAGCATTACGAAGCGACCTTGTGGGGAAGCAGAGGGGCTGAGATTCTGGGCCCGGAGGTGGCTTCCACCGTTCCCTTTGGAAACCTGAAGTGGCTTCTCTGGATGGCAAGGGTAGGTGTCACCACCCTCGAAGGAGAGGGTAATTCCAGGCGGGAGGGACCTCGGAAGGCCAGGTGCTCTGCAGCTTTTCACGCCTCTAAGAAAAGGCTTGTACATGAATTTAAAAGCTTGTAGAAAGTCTGAAAAATCTAAAATGTATGTATTAAGGCACCTCTTAGGTGGATTTTTATTGTTTTGGGGGTGTGACTCTAGGAGCCTACAGTGCCTTTTGCCAACACTACAATTGGAAAAACAAGTGGCCTGCGTCAAAATGAAGTGGACTGTGGATCAAGCTACATGCCATTGCATTTTCCTGTTTTAGAATAGTAATCAAAACGCAATCACTAGAAACACCCACAGGCTATGACAACGTGTGTCTGGGAAAGTGAGCTACGGAATCGCGTTGGGTCTGAATCGGCTCCTGCTGCCGCTGCTCTGGGGTCTCGCAGTCACCCCCCAGTGTGTGCAGACAGCTCAGTCGTGGGCCCTACGGATGCCAAAGAATCCCAGCGCTCGGCCACTGTTCCCGATGGAAATCTGCCTCCTCTGCAGCCAGACTTCCCAGAAGAGGAGCCTTCCTTCCCCAGCTCCCACGAGTCACCCCTTGACTGGCTTCTACTCAAACATCAGTTCATACCAGCGCTAATCCAGTGCTACCAAAGCACCAGAAGGGCCGCCTCTGCCAAACGCCTTCTAACACCAAATACATCTGAAACATCCTTTTTACTTTCTGAGACATACTATGGTACGAACGAAAGCCGAAATCCTCAGGTCTGACTCAGCTGTGGTACCTTTTGGATCCAGATGATGTGGAGGCAACAACTGCTCTGAGCGACTTCCCCGCTCTCATCTCGGTGATAGCTCAGAGTTGTTCATCTGTCAGTATCTGCTCAGAGTTTCATCAGCAACAAACAGACCTCAGAAACTGGTCTGCAGACAGACTCACTGGAAATGGCCTTTGTGCCAGCTGTGCCAGGAGTCCAAAGCAAGAAATACGTGTATCACGAGTATGTCAGCAACGTACAGAATACTCTTTGGTGATCTTCTGTGCCAGCCCGCAGTATTTTTCCCCATCTGCTTCGCACACATCAGAAACATAACGATGGCTCTAAGACACGATTATTCTGTGGAATATGGAAACATGGAGAGAAATTTTGGCCGCTTAAAATCTTTGAGAAAACTTCAGGGGACTTCAGCAGAGTCAGATAACATCTGTAATACCACTTCTC
This sequence comes from Phoebastria nigripes, assembly GCA_035582835.1. Lineage (NCBI taxonomy): Eukaryota > Metazoa > Chordata > Aves > Procellariiformes > Diomedeidae > Phoebastria > Phoebastria nigripes. Next base: position 722,186 of record JAYKAV010003121.1, read on the forward strand.
CCAAGTTACTAAAACATACTTCAGATTTTAAGGTTAGATAGCAATTTAAATCTTATTTACTTCACCTGTCTCCAATGTTTACTTCTGTCACTTCACCACTGTGAAGTAATTCAATTAATTCCACTTTTGTTTCTGGGTAGATTTTCTGCTGCTTGTTCACTGCAATGACCTGCAACAAGCTTGCACGTCCTCTGACAAACATTGAAAAGTCAAGCAGCGAAATGCCGTTTTCATTGCCTTTGAAATATGAGGGAGTTGAGAAAACATTTCTGCGAACACTTAAGTTCTGCTTTTTTTCCCTGTTCATGAAGGAAATGTTATTCAGCGTGTTTTGTGAGGCTGCATAGCAGGTTCAGATGATGTCTCTATTCCTTTGTATACAAAATGTAGTAGCGTTTTCCTACCTTGTTTTGTGGCTTTGAAATCCTTAAAAATTGGCGTCACCCAACACTTTCCAATGTAGGCCTTCTTTCTGTTAACTTTGCCAAACATAATGGTTTGCACTGAGTTTTCTTCTTTCTGGGTGTTTGCTTCAAGGACATCGGTCTCGGTTGCGTTGGTTTGACAGCCCTGAAAAGAAACAATTTCATTAGTTTTGGCTTAACCCCCTCCCATTTGCCAAATGGGGATAATATTTTCCCTTCCTAGCAGAGAGACATATATCAAACCTCTCGACGATGTCTTGGTAGCAGCACAGAAACTAGTTTCTTTGAAACCAAAACGCCCGGTTTCCCATGTGGACTTTGGAGAGTGAGTGTTAAATGAAAGCTTGAGCCGTTCACGGTATGGAAAAGACACAAAGAAGTCTGGGCTAAGGGATCCAGAAGAAGTAACGCTCCTGTGGGAGGTGCGGCAGTGGGGCTCACTGTCCGGGGTTGGTTTGTCTGGGGTGTAGATGAGCCAGGCCAGGGACGCAGGTCTGGGTGTGTCGGTGCAGGCGCGGTGCTGAGCCAGCCCCGCCGCGCTGCTTCCAGGCCCGCATCGCGTTTGGAGAGGGCTGAGCTCCTCGCGGGTGGCGCAGAGCCCGAGCTGGCGCAGCCGCAAGTGCGTGCACAGGGGTGTTTGCACCACGCTCCCGTTACTGGCGGCGGGGGAGAAATGCCTGCCAGGGTGGGGGCTGCGCGCCGCAGCCTGAACTCCGCCGGGCTGGCACTGGGCTAACGAACGTGGGAGGCCCAGGCTGTTCCCTGACAACCCGCCCGGGTATGTCTGCATTGCTCCCTGCAGAGCGCGCGTGCCAGGACCGCTCATCGGTGCAGCCGCAGCACAGCAAACCCACGCACAGCCAGCCGYGATGCTGACCCGGGCACAGCCCCGGCACTTGCCCCTCTGCCAGCCTGCAGCCCCCGGACTGACCAGCCCGGCCGGCTGCACGCCGCAGGCAGCGCCCGGCCTCTGCCGCTCCTCGTGGGGCTCTGACCCAGCGACGGCAGCCAGGCCTTTCCGCTGCCTGGGTGTCACCACCACGCCATAATCCTGGTCACCGGCAGCTGGCTGCACATCACCCGTCACTGCAGGCAGCCACCACCCGTGGTACGCACACAGAGGGCAGGGTAGCTCCTAACTGGGAAAGCTTGACTTGAAAATTTTAAGGCTTTAAACCTTTTCTTCTGCCCAGACACCCTGAGATTTTAACTGGTGAAAGCCCCAATAGCACCTGAAAACCAGACAAAAGTGACAGTGAGACCACAGAACCAAGACTGGTTGGGAAAAGCTCCGAGCCCTGAGCCTTAATAAACACCCAGGAGCAGCTGATTCACCTACGGTCTCAGAGCGACAYTTGGTTGCAGATGTAAGTGTCATCTGGCTTGTTAAATACTTACTGATGCCTGCACAAATCAGCATTATTTGTGGAACTGAATCAAGAGCCAAAGGGGTTATTGGTAAAGTCAAACTGCACCGTGCTGGGCACTGTCACTGCCAGACCTGCTGTGCTCTGCCTGTAAAGCATGCCAAAACAAAAGGATAAAGCAATTGGGTTTTGTGTTTGGTGAGCCTCCCTCYTTTCCTCTCTTCTCAGAGGTCTGGCATTCCTGAAAATGGAATAAACGAGTATGGATTAACTTCAGCCCTCCTGTTGGAGTGGAAGTGTCCGTTCCCAATTTTCCACGAGCAAGTATCAATAAAACCAGCACAGAAACCAATCATCTCATTGGTATTTGTACAAAATTAATTGAAATACTCTGTTCAGTCGCTGCCTCTCATTAATTGCTTGTTGATCCAGACATATGCAAGACAAATCCCTCTCTGATAGATTTGGAAGTGTATTCAGCGACACCTCACACAGAAAGCAAGAAAGATGCTTTAGGAATGGCCACAAACCTACAAATGCAACAGATCCCCTGGGATCCACCAGTTCAGCCTTAACAGATGATTTCCTGTTAGGACTTCAGAGACATGAAGGTCAAAAGCATGAAAAAACAAAGTCAAGTCCTTCTTAAATGTGACTTAYAGGAAAAAATACTAGAGAAAATCCTTTTTTTAACCTTGCATTTGCTAATTACTTAAACAATGCAGTTCTGTAACTACTACTAGCAGTATTTCCTTCAGGGTTTCTTTAGGGTTTATACATAGGCCAAACAGGATTGCTGTACATAAATTAGTGCTTTTACTGGTAACTACAGACAACATGAGCTAGAACCAGGAACAAGACACGTTCTAAACCCTCACCCTTACTCTGGTTCACGTGCACGTGAACCCACGCCTGTTCAGCTCTGCGTTCGGTGCAGTTCTCGGAGAACTGTCGCACTCATTTCCAGGTTTCTTTGAAAATCTACATTTTGATAAGCCGCATCCTCTAACTTACTTTTATAACCATCCTTTACAAATAACGTATATTTTTACTAATCTTTTATGGAAGGATCTCATTTTTATCTGACTTGCTGAACAGACTCAAGTACGCTAGATTCATATGGAATTAATAAAGTGTCTCTGGTGTTGACTAAAGCTGAATTCTCATTGCACACAAGGACCGAGACCCAAACATGAACCGTTGAAGCTTAATGTAGGTTTCAAGTAGACGCTTGCCAAAAAGAGCTAGTAAATGTTTACTCGCGTGAATAGTACTATGCCTTATTTTCTCTGTTAATCTAAGCAGCAAAATAAAAACAAAAAACCTCAGCTGAATTGGTATTTGGTATTATTTAATATGGAAACTTTTTGATGTTGCAGTTGCAGTATCTAGAGGACAGGACAAGCTGTAGTTCTGAGGCAGCCTTGACTTTCTGCAAAACCTTGAAAATACGTTGAGAGCAACATGCAAGCATAGAGGAAAGTTCTGATGTCATCAAGGACAGAGAAATCTGTACTAATTTTCAGAAGGAAAAGGATTTTTTGAAGCATCATCCAAAACATGGCAATATACTTCTACAGAAAGTCTACCTCCAAAACTGTTCAGAAATTATTAAGGCAGTTTCTACTGTCACATGCACTCACTAAATCCAGTGATCGGGCCAGATGTAGACCATTCTGGAATATACAGAATAAATCAATACACAATAACCACTATGGAAACAGTGGACAGACTGCATAAACCGACATATTATGGACATTCAAAGGAAACCTTGTCAAAAGTTGATCAAATTAACATCACTGTAAATAGTATCCATTCAGAAAAAGTGCACCAAACTCAGTTGCTTTGAGCTTTCTGTGTGGCAGCAGAATTGGCCAAGCGAGCCTTGTTGATAACCCGCATGAAACGAGGAAGACAAAGACGTGTAATTCTGGGTGGCAGAGCCAGCGAGGTGGGCATGGAGCGCGGGAAGCCCTGGCACAGGTCTGATGGCAGCGCCAGCCAGCCCTGCCAGCTCTAACGCATCTTTACCATTGAAGAACCTCTGCTCCGCAGGATCGGGTGGGCTTGCTCCACATTTTTCCTTAAGAAAAATTTCCACCGTTTGTGTATTCATCTTTCCCTGCAAACACTGCCACTTTTGTCCTCACAGAGAGGTTCGGTGGCGTTAACTGTTTATTCCTGTGACTACAATTTCCAACATTTTAAGGCATGTAGACTTAGCAGCAAGGGGAGGCAAGACCCACCTGAGGTACCTCTGCTGTCCCAGGAGGACAAATGACAGGACCATGRCAGGGGACGACAGAGACAGTGGGGACAGAGGGAGAACACAGAAAGCACGGAAGGGAGGAAGACCTCTGCTATTTGTGAAATTCAGTACCATGACCCCCTTCCTGGGGCTCCTGTGGTACTGGACGATCACTGGCACTGGTTCAGCTCCTGTAACGCATTTCTGTAATAAAGCCCTCTACAGAGTATTGCTGCTGTTTTGGGGGAGTAGAAGGTAAAAGCTCCCAATATCCCGTCCTGGTAATTCCAGTCTTAGTGCTGCGTAGTTCCATGTATCTCAAAGGAGCGACACTGCTGGGATTCAGGCTCAGTTGTTAATGCATCTTGTTTGCCTGTGCTCTCTGATCCCCCACTCTCGCTGCAGCCGGCATCCGAGGGGCCCCACCAAAGACTCCCAGGTGTAGAAGGGGCAGCTCTGCTGCTCCCAAACATCAGCAGGGCTCCGAACCAAAGCACAGACACCCTGAGAAGGGCTCCCGCCTGCTTCCTCTTGTCCAGGAGAAGGATGCAGCCTTCATGACAGCAAAATGCAAATAAGGTTATTCTACATTTGAAGACTAGCTTTAAATCTAATGTTATGATTTAACACTAAACACAGCGTTTGTGATGAAAACCTAGACAGGTCTGATATCACTAGGACATACAGTGCAAGGCCAGAAATGTGTTATTCATGAAATTACTTAACTAAGAGTATGCAGTTCCTCATATTAGTAAAATAACAAATGGCTGCTCCAAACCTTGGGGACAATTTCTGAATTTTATTTTCATAGGATTTTCGTAAGCCTATAGAAGCATGCTTGAGAAAAATGTGAAAAGAGGCTGAAGAAAACACTTTACAACACCGTACCACAAATCTTCTAAAAGAGACAAATTCTACAGTGAGTTAAAGCAGATTGATTATCATTATAGGTTTAACATTGTCAAATGCAGTTGGGAAGACTAAGTGAGAGGAGGAGGCTTTTGTAATTCTCATTCTTATAAAGTAAACATTTCACGCTTTAACAATTCCAGGCAATCAGAATTTGCTACTGGAAAAGATCTTTTGAGTTTGCATTCTTGGTGACTCAGGTGGAAACTCCCCTGTGAAGGCCATGAGACGATACTCCTGGAGAGGGAGTCCTCCTCTTGTTTTTGCTAGCTTGGTCTGTAGATCTTCAACCTTGGATTTAAAACAAAACAACAAAATTTAGAGAATGGATATATAAGGATATGTAATTAAGAACAGAAAGTAGTGCGTATGTCTATTGGGCCAGATTTTTACCTGCTCCTTCTGCAGCCTCCATTTGTATACACATGAAGCCGTACACATACAATAGCTAGAGTACACACTTAAATTGACTTGTCCATCCGTGTTAACTGTGCAAGCATAAGAATGTGCTGGGATTTACATCTCCAGACCCGTGCACATGCTAACATTTAAATATGTGCATGTTTTAAAATAGCTGAAATGAAAACGGGGTTTTTTAATCTCATTAGTGCAAATACATGCATAGGTCAGTTTGTAGAAATAAAGAAGCTATCGATTATAAAAGGGCTGGAAGTGTTAAAGCTCAACAGATTCTGAAAGTAATAAACAGTAACTACATGTACTACTAAACTTATTACTAATAAATATATTTGTGAATAGTCTCAACTCAAAATTGGTATGTCAATATGCTTTTTACCAGATTAAGATTCATATTCATTCACTTAGATATTTCACAAAATGGTAATAAACTTGAAAGTTGATGGAAGTTCAGTAAAGCTCTTACAAGTCTTCATGAAAATATTCTGCTTTTTAGAAATACAGCCAGAGATTTTACAACATTATTTCTTTTGCTATTCAGTATGTTATGAATACTATGGAATACAATACAGTCATATTCAAAACACAATAACCTTGGGGGCTCCAAAATAACTTAAGATCATCATGCCAAGTTTACACACATTTCATACACAAAAGCTCACAGTGAAGTCCATGAGTAGATCTTTGCAGACTTTGGCTCCTGACAGTCCATTCCACGTATCTTTTTTAAAACAACTTTAAAAAAAATGAAAACAATTAAGCTAATAGAATTGCATCTTTCCACTGTCTGAAGCATGCACTCTGCAAAATGCGCTCCTTTGTGCCAGCACRAGGCACCGCATATTAATGGCATGCTGTGAAGCTGAAAGTCACTCAGATTTGGTGAATGAACTCAGGCTCCTCAAATCCCACAGTTCCCCAATTGCTATCGTGAGGCATTCCTTTTTGGGTGGTAATTACCACTGTTAAAACGTTAGCAGGCCATTACAGACAGAGCAGTTCCCCAGCTCTGCAAGGCTGGTAACTGTGGGTATGCAGCAGTTTGTGTAGACATACTTGCCGTTGCAGCTAACCGAAGACATTTTGCAAGCCAACCACTGAGCACCTGGGGATATTGATTAAGGAGCGGGATCTCCTAAGTAGCGTCAAGACTCTCGAATGAGTATTTGGGAAACCAAAGGGCAGATTGCTAATGGAAACAGTGAAGGCAACCAAGCCAATCCTGAAGTGCAGCCGCGTGCCACCCCGTGAGAGCAGAGAGACCCTCCCAGCGCACCGGGAGCCCATGGCACGGGACACGTGGAGCCCACTCCTAAATGCCAGGGTGATGTTGTCATACGCGACTCTGACACCTACCTTGAGGGACGAGTTCCATTTTGGGAGCGTGCCGCTTGCGTTGTGCTGTGCGTGACATTGTGGAACGTGAGGGACGTGGGTAATTTTAGAACAGTGTCACGACTTCCTGGCATAGGGACAGACGCTTTGCACTATGTGTGACTTGTTTGCCCTGTTATGTATAGCAGGGAGGCTGTGCTTTCAGCGCATTAGATCACTTCGGTTTTGAGGCCAAAAGATGCTTTGAATGAAAACAGGATTTCTTTTTTCCGAAAGTACACGTACTGTAAAGTGGTGCAAACACTGCAAAAATATAAGGCTATGAAATCCATGGCCTTTACGTGATCAGTTCACACAGCTACAGCCACGTGTCTGTTCCCAGTATTTCTACTCAATGACTGCTAGGACTCCCCAGGACCTGGAAGCCTGCACGTAAGTGAAAGGTTCAAACGTAGGTGACTCCCAGCAGGCACAAGTTCTCACTACTGTGTGGGAAGGAGCTGCAATGGAACAGTCTTTCAATGGACTGCTGCTCCTCTTTGGAGTAAGTAAAGTTTTGGAGCCGTTTCATATTCCTTCTGCATTATAAAAGGGTTTTGTTCATTACTACAATGTAATTCTTTACTGGGAAAAGGCTTTGCCAAATTTAGTACCACCGATAGTACCTCTACACGTTAATGAAAATGATTTCTTGCTTGATTAGAATGTATGATACGTACACAGCGCGCCATGGCATTCAAAGAACCATATAGAGCATTTGTACTTGCTCTGCCCTCAGGAAACGTATTTCTAAGACAGTTTGCTTTTTTGAATCTGCCAAGATCATCATCTGAGCACATTACACACAGGGAACAACCCAGCAGGCAGAAGAGAAAGGAGACAGGACAGCGGAGTGAGCTGCCGGCTTGCTGGTCCCTGGGGAGAGCGCTCCGGCACGGCTGCCCGGCGATCGCCATCCCAGCCCTGCAGAAGCCAGTCAGTATCAGTAGCAATTGCATACCCACGGGAATTAAAAATCAGTCCAGGCTCTTGAGGCAAAACTGATTCTGAGCTGAGTATCTTGATTATGCACAGCAAACAAACTAAATGCAAAGCACTGACTCATTTTATTGAAAGATATGTAACTTCATTGTGACTAGCTATGCAGTTTGGAAAACTGAAGTAATACTTTCAGTCAAGACAAAAGAATTCCTAATAATGTCGCAATAAGCAAATAAATTTTACAGCTACAGCAACTTTAATGACAGCTCTCAATTTTCTCTTCCCAGTCAGGACACTTACTGATGTCTCAAGGTATAGATTTATGAGTCCTCTTTCCAGTTGTAAATGGATAATTTTGAATTTCAACTTTTTGTTATTAACAATAATTAATGGATTGAATGGCTTGTACAGCACGTGATAAAAACCATCATCCTTGTCTACTGAGTTTTATAATAATCTTCGGCCATCTTTTATGCTTTTCTTGTTTTTTGTCTTCTATCTTAGAATTTTGGCTTTGCTTTTGAAGGACTCAAAGCGCTACAGGTGTTTATGTCTGTTTATATATGTGCATGTTGTGTATGTGTACACATACATACACACAATTTTAGCATGAGCAAAAAAATACAATGTTTAATTTTTAACAATTTTAATTTTAAAATATTTGGTACCTGAGATTTTTGTGAAATTAACGAAATGTCACATTAGCAACTGTTCATCAGCACAGAGCACTGTGTTTACTGTACTTCCAGAAAAAGAGAAGATACTCACTGTCTCAATGTCTTGTTTTGCTTTCTTCATTTCCACTTGGGATGTTCCTTTTAATTYTTCTCCTCTTGCTTTCATCGTTTGCCTGTGCTGTTTGACGCACTGTTCCAGTTTCTTTTCTCTGAGGGATCTAAGTAAAAATGGTAAAATTATTATTTCAGTAGCTTTATATTCATTGACCCTTCTGTTTCCAGTTCCAAGTATTTTAACACATTTCTGCCAAAAATATAAATACAGACACAGGGAGCAAAACGAGCAAATGCTGTGGCTTTGCCTTTGTTAATATGCACTTCATGGTGTACGCACCACGTGGTGGTCTTGCACTGCTGTATCTTACATTGGCTCTTACACTTGCAGGGATCTAGTTAGTTGGTTAGTTAGTTATGTAAATCAGCCCCTTGCCTCGCTCAGTGCATAAGCTCGATGGTGCTCTGGGGATAGGTCAGAGTTTGGTAGTGCAGCAGACTGGTTTTGGTGGGTCCTTTGCATGGCTGCTGTAGAAGCTGGAAGGCTTTCAGTGAACAAGGCAGTGGAATGAAAAAGGAAGAAAGGAGAGACGTACGGTCAGGGAAGCTGAATGAGGTCCTGTAATTCAAGGGAGGAAAGACCGATGGGGAGTTCAGCACAAGCAGCAGGTGAAACTAAATGAAACACTGCAGAAGGCATGCTAACAAAACAAGAATTTGAAGGGGCAACTGAGCTGTACCCAGTGCAAGTGGCTGAGCCATCTACAGCATATGCAAACAACTTTTCGACCGTCTTGCCTGTAAATTTAAAATCATGTTGGGCAGCAGAAATACAAAAAAAGAGTACTACAGAACAGCCCTTTCCAAAGCGCTAGGGATATTCATGCAGGTATGAAAGCCAATACAAGAACAGAACTGAAATATCAATGACTGCTAAATAAATGTATTTACTGTACTTTACTTTTTGTGCTCATCAGACCTGTCTGGCCATAGCCGTGGTATCTGTAACCACCTCTCTTCCATATTACGAAATAGTAATATGGAAGAGTGTATTTCTCCTTAAAGCTGATTAAAATTTTCCTTGATTTACAGACATCTGTTTAGTAGTTATGTCCTGAGATTATCAACTACAACATGCCTGTACAGTTAGTCAAGTTACAGCCTCATATAAAGATACACTGATTTTTAGAAGTGCAAAATGGAGCAAACCAACACATCTTGTAATCAGAAAAACAAACAGAACATTTCAAGCTTTCCCCATATATGTTAAAACCAAATAGAAAAAACCCCTGAAACTTAATTTGGATACTTTCTAAAAATAGCATCAGACATTTTACAGGCTCTTAAAAATTTGGGACATGTGGACATGTTCATACTTCTCCCCTGCCTTCCTTTTTTTTTTTTTTTCCCCCCTGTTTTTTAAACTCTCATAAAGAAGAATGATTTCAAGTATTTTCCAGCCCAGCTGACAGACTAGAACAACTGAGACAAGTACGTAAATTTATATTCCAGGACGAGTCTCTCAAGGTGAGGCCATCAATCAGCTGAGATTTGTTTAGTTCATTTTGCAAAAAGGACCAGAGATACTCAATTTCTAGTCAGCCCTCTGGCTCACACTCACTGTATTAGGATGATATAGAGATACTATAAAATAGTTGGTTTATTATTAAAATAAATTATTACTATAATAAAATAAGAATTGCTTTAACAGCATGCTTCTTGTCTCGCTATTGCATTGTACATGAAGGAGCAAATGCATACAGCTCAGGTGCAAGTCTTGAAGTGCTAGTGATTATCTTTTAAATCTTTTTTTTTTTTAAAGTAAGCCTGGAGTTAACTTGATTTTTGATTTCTCTTTTAGTCACAGAGTTTGTTGATTAGGGTGCAAGATTTTTTACTTCACAGGATAGCAAAAAAGAAATGAATACTTTCATACTAACAAAATTAAATGGAAGTCATCAATAGCGTTACGTAGAAGAGTTTATAATCTTATCTTTTTAGCACTTTAGCTTCATCTTTTACTTTCAGCAACCTTTCTTCCATTATTTCAGTTGGACTGTTTCTCAGTTCCCTCTTTTATGGTGTAGTAACTGATGTTATCAGTGGCATATGGTGCATTTTTTGGTATCTACAGCAAAATATAATGCTAAGACATTATATGGAAATGATAGCAATTAAAAACTGGTTTCATACTGAAACTAAAAATGTTGTAAAGGCTGTAGTTCTTTGACATCATGGTCAGTTACCAGTGACTGTTGGGGAAATGCTGTGACTGGCGTTGGGTTACTGACCCTCCCAGGCAGCTGAGGGCCGGGGTGTGCGGGGCAGCCAGCAGCCACTCGCAGCGAGCACCACACGGTGCTGCAAGAGACTTCAGGGACGTGCTCTTAGGAAGACACTTTCCATATGTCCTCCCACTGGTCACACAGCATGAACATGCTTCCATTTCTGTAAGAGCGTTTAATACATCGTCCAGCAAATCAAAAATCAAAGCTGCGAGAAGGCTTGGCTTGAACACCTTTTTTTTTTTTTTATTTTAAACTAAAATAACAATGATGCTGTGGAGGCCAATGGGAGTTGCATAATGACTATGCTCATGAGTTCTGCTAAGGCTACAATGGCTGAAGTCAGAGTCCTATAATTGAATTCTGCACCTTGTACTCCTATGTTTTTATTGCCTTCAATTAAGTTGTAACATTCACAGATGAAATGCGATATTTATTTTGTATTTACTTACAAGAGTCTTATTTCCCCAAGATCGGGGGAAAAAAAACAGATAAAACAAATCTGTTTAAATTATTTAAGTTCAGATTAATGCTGATGCTTTACATAAACTCCTACCATAAAGTAGAAAACTTAAAAATACTACTTAATGACTTAAGAACAAACCACGCAGACCAAAGCAGCATCCACCCTCCTGCGAGGGGTTGGTAACCGTGCCATCCAGTTACATCTTAACCTCCTAAGATCTTGTAAAACTTGCTGCACCGACAGTCTTTCAGAAACTCTTGACTGTGGTCTGCATGGTTTGTTCTTCTCCCGGTCTTTTATAAATCCATTCTAGCTAAATTAAACACGTACCTGGGCAGTTCAGGAGTTCAGCAAACAGCCTTAGGGTGCCATGACTGCTTGGCTTACACCACCTTAAGACTGTTTTCTCTGAAACAGTTTTAAAACCAGTTGGTGTTTTAGAGGAGGTGTTCGCAGTGAGGACTAGACTTAGGTGAAAAGCAAGACGTGCCAGCAGCAGCATCTGCCCTGCAGATTTGCTAAGAGAGAACCGAGTTTCCTTTGTTGGTATGTAATTAGATAGTTCAGTAATTGTTATGAAGAATACATGAATTTTTTCCCTAGTAGAAGCACAGAATGGTTTTATAAAAGGTACTCAGGTCTAAAGATATCAAGGTAGTGGCAGGCATGACAGCACGCAAAGTTTAGGACCAAAAATAAGGGGAAAAATTTGGGAAATTTGTAGATATATTTTCTAATCTAGAATACTGTACTAACAATAATTGGCAACATATTCTATCTTTTCAAATTCTGTCCTATCTTATTGTTTTCCAGGTAGATATGCATTTACCTTTAATTATAGCTGAAAGAGGTATTTGCTTGATCTCATATTACTGAAGAACAGGAAAATGACTTTCACCTGTAACTTCAGTATCGCATGTTTAGTAGCGCACAGGAGACAGCTATCGTGATGGCACATGTAGCTGTAATTTGTAATGATACCTGAGCTTCAAGAACATTGGTCAATGGCATAGAATTGCATCCTGAGTTACCAAAGTAGTTAAAAAGTAGCTTGTGGTGGTCAACTTCATAAAACTGCCATCATCCCACTTTGGGACTGCTAACCCCAAACCTTCACCAACATGGCAGCATGGCCCTTGGGGATTACCTGAACTGATAAATAGAAACAACTGAAGATGTTTCCACAATATTTTTTTCCATTTAACTAAAATATAAAGTCAATTTTGTGGAAAAGTGTCAGTCTTAAAAATGTGTTACTGAGAAAGCATACTTAATGTGTTTTCTCACTTACTGGCTGTGTATGCATAGTGGCAACACCCTGCAAGTCCAACTCTTGTCTGCGATGCAAGTAACAGATCACCAGAGCCTGGGAAAAGAGAGGCCAAGTGCATGTTTTCTAATTATGTTAGCCAAATCTGGGGAGCAAAAGTAGGTAGGACAATAGGGCCATTTGGTACGAAAACAGTAGTTCCAGGAGAGAGGGCGGGAAGAGGCTCAGAAGAGCCGACACCTTGTATTTTGGTTACAGAAGAAGGGCAGCTTCAATGTCCTCCTCTGCCGCAGTGAAAAAGCAGCTGGCACCCTGCCCTCACAGACTTCAGCCAGATGTTCTGACCACTGGGCTGCAGTCTCTCTCTCTTTGTATCAGAGGATATGGTAGAATACAGCTCAATAGCCTTGTGGAGTCACTTGTGGAAGAGCTAAGTCAAAGCCCTACCTCCACATTCCAACTTCTCACATTCCCAGAAACCTGGTCCTTAGCACTTGGTTGTAGGGTTAGGCCCTTCTCTCAGCATTTTCCAAATAAAGCTACAAAAAAAATTTTGGTTTTGTTCTGCCAGGTTGAGCGCCTTTAAAAACTCACAACTATTCTATGAAGCCAAATTATTTCCCAGACAAACCACTTTACCTATACTTCAAATTAATAAATTCCCAAGGTTTTGCACCAAGAAAAATCACTGCGGTAGATTTGAAATATTTTATAGGCACTTCATTTTTCTCAGTGCAAAAGCTTACCTCCAAACTGGCTTACAATAAACCTGCCAATTATATTTTAATAGTATTGCCTATGACTATGCTTCTGYAACCACGCTGCTGCAAAGAAAGTCCATCAACTAATAGAAGGAGAAAGCCATAGAACAAATCCATTTCCAGAACTACCCCTTATGACGTTATCAATTAAGGTGAAGACAGAGCAGAAGTGACATGGCACGTTCACGCTGATTGGACACATACGTACAAAAAGAGTATTTACTTTTGGCGAAGTCAAGGCATGCAATGGCAACCACAAGCAACCATTACTCACCTATCCATGCCTTTATCATAATTACTCAAAACTAGGATTCTAAATCCAAGACAATCCCGTAATTTTAGGAAAAATATTTTAAGTTTTATTAAGTAAGGGTAGCTGCCCTGTGGTTCCCCCCCCCCCATTCCAAAAAAACCTAAAATCTTTAGGGTTAAATAAAGGAATATTCTCTGTAACTCTCAAGGAATATGAAAACTGCTTCTAACAAGATGATCAGAGAACAAAGAAAGACACTAAACATGAGAGCAAAAATTAAAGATTGTTAATATAAAAATATGAGAACGTGTTGCAAAGCTCTTATTAATTTCAGTATTTATTAGATATTAATGTAAACTATAGTTAACACAGGAGCGTAACTAAGTGCATCAGTCTGTATGTGGTCCTGCAGTGCCATCCCGTGTCCAGCGTGTGCACACGCAGGTATCTACCTCCAGGAAAACTTCAACTCATACAGCGTTTATGTCCTGTATTGTTTAGGCCATTTTAAACCCATTGTTTTTTATCATTGTGTATGTGTATCACTTTTATCATTCTAAGTACCTAAATACGTTAATTTTGTTTTGTTTTTTTTTAAAGAAGAAAAAAATTTTACAGGAGAAATTCAATAATTGTTTTCTGTGAGTGAACACATTATTCTCCCTATTTATTTATGTGGGAACATGGAAGAGAAAAGTGAGGAATATTTAAATGTATCACGTAACAATATACTTATTCCTTCTCTCGTCATTCAAAATTCAATTCAATTCTATTCTATGCTAACCGAATTTCTGCAGTCCTAAAAACAATTGTCAGGTTGGCCAAAACAAAGACCTTCATACATAGAGAAAGCAGACTGCACAGCTTCAACAAGATAAGCGGAACCCCCGGGAGCCGTTATCCATCAGGAAAGTTCTCAGGGCTTCAGCAGGAATTCAGCTAGTAAGTTTTCAGTAAAAAACAATCCGCGTGTTCAGATCTGACCCCTACTGTTCATAGCAGAAAGATGCATTTTTCTCACACAGCCTGCTTCTGGTCATGCTCCTGCTTTGAGTATTGTGACATTACCCTTGATGTTGAATATTGCTACACAACAAACCAGTTTCCGGAACTGTCGCACTTACATAATCAGCTTAAAGCGCAGAGAAAGCAGGAAATAAGTGACCCACACTGGTTTGATCCATATACACAAAAAGGATAATTTTACACAGGAAAGTCTGTGTAAAACTAGTTAAGCAGAAGTATTATTAATCCTACCCAGTGATCAGAATGAGCTACTGGTGCCAGTAAAGTCATTGGTAAAGTACTGCTGTTTACTTCATGACGACCCAGCTGCAAAAGCTGACCCTTCAGAACGTACGGCTGTACTGGCTCTGCAGCCCACTTCGCCTGTGCACATAAAAACTGTCCTGCAAACCTCTTTTGGCACCACAGCAAACCTACTTTGCTTTTGCTTTGTTTCTGCGGTAAGACTGGCCAAAGACATTATCATAGATAGAAGCGTTACATTTATGTATATATTTAACTTCCAGGACAATAAAAGGCAGCAATGAATAATCACAGTCTAAGAAAATCAGGTTAAATGTCTGGTAACTGAAACTTAGGCAACAACTCTGTTGAAGATGCATGAAGTGGAATAAAATCCTGCTTGTGTCACTTTTCCAGCCATTACTTCCAAAATGTTTTAGTATTGTATCGTATATAGTATCACATAGGAAAAAAATCTGTTTAAATCAAAATTTCTATTTTGCTAAAGTAACCAAATATGATCTTTAGCACTGCTGCTCGGTGAGAGAAAAGGGGACTGTCGATACACTGCTGCCTTGCCAGCAGGCTGTCTCCGATACATTCCCATGGCTCTGCAGGTTAAGCAAAGTTCTGCCGCCAGCATTAAGAAATACTGTTGAATTGGTGGAAAATGTCACACTATGGGTGAGTAGAAAGGTGGAAAGGGGTTGTATTAACATGAATAGACTGCCCGAGTCAGAAGCCCAGGTTCCTGCATGGTCAGTGAAAATGGAAGACGACTCAGATGACTAATGTTAGGTGCCTGCCTTTACCTACGCACTGGGAGCCGAGGCTCCTAACGTGGGCACCTATGTTAGATGCTTATAGTTAGATGGTAAACCTATGTAATCTCCTATTTGATAAACTGCACTTCAGAAAGACATTTCTCCAAGCACTGATGCATTTAGTAACATAATTTGGCTTAGTTTCAAAAATCTGAGTTTAAAAAAAAAAAAAAAAAAGAAAACAGTAAAAAACCTAGTAAGCTGGAAGTGTGGCTGCTTTGTTTTTACTTTTAAAATACATACAAAAAATTGTTTGGTTGTGTCCGATGTTGCATTGCAAATTTTCCTACATTTCTAGAAAAGTTGTAATCTGTTATACAAGGGTCCTTTTTTATTGTTTGAGCACCAGGTATTGCTAAGCAGATATCAATAAAATTTAACACTAAACCTGTACAAATCCCCTTTTTATCACTGAGGGGTATGATTCATTTTAACGTAAAACCTACTGACATTTCAGAAAAATTTGGGTATATTTCTACACTTCCAAGGTTAGAAGTAGTATGCCCAGCAATCATGAAACTGAGATGAAAGAATTCTTCACAGCAAGAGAAAAACTCTCACAGCATTTCAGGTTCCTTCAGTGATCATCTCTAATTGCCTTACTCAGTGTCTATGTGGCAGTTCATTTTCACACCAGAGCACTGGAAAAATCATGTGTATTCATTTTCAGCATCTCATCTTTTGCAATACTGTAAGAATCTAATGGCAAAACTAACAGGTTAATTTTTTTGAGATTTTTGTTTTAATGTTTATTACTTTGGGGAAAAAACTTTTCAGGCCTTCTATATGCACTCAGAATGAACCAGAAGTGAGGTCGCCTCCTTTCATATGCCAGCACTTAGAAATGCTGGAGGAACCAGAAAATCCAGCCGACTTCAAATTCAGTTTGGCAGAGGCAACATCTCATATTGGAGGCGTTCAATAATTTAAAAAACCATATTTCAACATACGCACTTCTGTTTTAACGCCTCCAAGTAGCCCGATTATTGGAGCCACCACAGATTTTGAATAGCAGTTTGAAGGATCTGGCAACTCCTACACTGCACGTGGGGCTGCAGCACTTCACGCAAGAGCCATAGTCCACACAGATATTTGAGAAAGGGTCTGCAAAGCCATTGCCAAAGTGCTTGGCATTTAAAGTCCTGGTTTTCTCTTTTTAACTTTTAAATTTAAATATATGGGCTATAAAGAAAATAAATCAAAGGGTATCATTAATGGATTGTTTTTTCCAGTGTCCTACCTTGCTATTTTCTGTTACATACCATATCTGCATTTGTAGATGAAAATCTAAACGTTTCTTTTTTTTCTTTCATCAACTTTGCTTGTCTGCGCCATTCCTGAAGCACTTCTTTATTGCTGAAAAAGTTAATTTATATCAAACTTTTAAAGCCATAATTTAAGAGGTGAATGTTACTACTCTTGTTCGCATGCTTAGCCATTTACAGCTGAACAATATATGATACTTATTAGACAAGGCGATTCCTAACACAGAGAAACAAAATACCAGGGGCCTCCTTCATGAAACATTAACTTACCAAAGGAAGACGAGAACTGCAAAGACCCACCCTCACTTCCCAGTTCACTGGAGGAGTATAGCAGCAAAGAGCAGGACACAGATTCAAGTAAGAGCCAAGCAGAGTAATGAAGTTGCTCAGAGGACTGGTAACAAGCTATGCGGTTCATCTCTGGACTATAGTTTAAACTTGGTAAGTTTAGATACTGAGTAAATTTGAGTGAACATAAAGAAGAAGTGGACAGTTGTACCACAAAAAGTTCTACTGGATAACGTAATCTGACCCATCACATTTTTAAGGTGCATCAATAAAGGTCTCATTAATATGGTATCTACTCTGATTGTGAATGTCCAGTGATTCTCCAGCTCTTCTTTGTTTCAGTCCTAAGTTTCAGGCTACTTCTCCTTGTACTGCCATTGTCTGGCACATAAACAGAGTAACCCTCTTCATTTCCACTGTCTCTTTAAAAATACTTGTCAACTATAATAATGCCTAATAAATTAATAGTTTAATAAACAGCAGACATTGTCCCCAGTCTCTTGTTATGGATGCTTTCCTAAAGTCTTCCCAGTATTTTCCTCTTGACCTCTATATTCTGCCTGTAACTGTTCATAAAGCTAAGGAACGCTCGCATCAAAGTCCAACAAGAAGCTAAACGAAGACTTCCTTTGTGTCAGCATCTCACCTGAGAATGAATGAGGGTCAGGAAAAAAGACAGCCACGATTAAAAGGCAGGGCAGGTCACAGCATGTGAAAGCTCAGCTTTTGTTCCCAGTGGTCGCTCTACTGCTGTGCACACAACTGGTTAAATAACTGGCAATAGAAGCAGGCTCATTTTTACTAGCACTGGCCCAAATGATTGCTCACTGCCCAATCACGAGCACCTAGACACACGTTTCTTAGGAGCGGGGAATCCTACTCAACTGACAGTGTTCCCTGCCTGACTGGAAGGGGAGACAAGAATTCCCTGGCCCTGCTCCTCTCCTCCTGGTTTTTCCCTCTCTCCTGGTGCAGGGATGCTCAGGGGGCACCAAAGCACACCGGATTTAACCCAAACCGCTGGAACACAGAGCTCCACCTTGTGTACCCCCCAAATCCAGGGCATTGCCCTTTCATAACACAACCATCTGGTGCTTCCAGCAGTGCCACGGAGATGCATTTGTTCTGTAACATAACTTTTATAACTCCAGTTATAAAAGAAAAAAGGTATTAAGATGATACAAATTAGGACTAACATTGTCTCATTTCTTGGGTCTAGTCTGTAATAAGCGGATTGATTTCTCAACAGCAGTCCAAATGTATGCATATAGTGGGAAAATATGAGAGATACAAACAAGTTCTTTTAGCAAAATTTGTTCAATACATATACTTTTTATACCCTAGATATATCACATTTTTATGTCATACGCAGAGTTTGCCCTCTAGCTGTAGCTTTCCGTCAGCAAAGATAAAGTTAAATTTAAGTTTACATGGCATGTAACACATGAATTAACTGAAATGGATTTATTTTCTGCTCAACTGGAATAAGAATTCACGGAGTTCCATGGCCGAGTTGGTAAGAAGCTTGGTAAGTCACCTTTCCTGTTGCCTTGGAGCACCGTATTTTGTAAAGTACTCTTCGTATTTCCACTTGTAGTGCAAAATATTTGAAATTACTTCTTTCCTTATAAATAGTCAACCAGGCAATCTATTAAGAAGCTAAGTAACAACTTTTAAAAGACAATGACTTTGTAATACTTGCTTTTTCCTTTGTTCAAATAAAGCTTGTTCCTCTTTCAGCTCCTTTTCTGCTACCGATCTGCACTTTTCAGCTTGCTTTGCCTGAATTATCCTATCACAGGGTAGAAACTCAATAAATTTATTTTTCTGTGTGGACATCCTCCTTTCAAAATGGACAGTTTGATCTTGTTAATTAAATACTACATAGAAAACTAAGCACATTTAATGATGGTGATATACACACTCAAAACGCAGTTTTTTATCTACTAGTGATCCTGCCTATGCGCAGTCTGTTTTATTTCAATATAACCATTAAAATATTTAAAGTAAAAAACATGTTTAAGTAATTTACCAAATAAATTACTTCACAAAAACCACTGCAAGCCCAAGGTTGAATTGCGAGGGAAAAAAGTAAGCATAAACTGTGAATTCTGCAAGATTTTTTCCATACTGTTGATACTTCAAAACAAAACAAAAAAAACCCTAAAACATGAGAGTATCAGTATCAAACTATGTAAAATATACACCATAAAACGTAGAGAATAGTGAGAAGTAAGGCAATGCAAGGTTTGCGAGCTGGCGTTGAGGCACACAGCGAGGTTCTGGTCACATCAGAAAAGCCGTCGGCCTTACAGTGAACACAGAATGCACAAGTCAGCCAGTGAATCTCCCAAATCAATAAATCGCCGATTACTGGAGATTTCCCCCATCCCTTCCATGCCAATTAAGCACATGGCTTTTTGCTACTGACTTACAGTATTTTATGTTTTCTGGGAGTGACGTCAGAGAGATGGAGGGAGGCAAACACGAAAGGGTGAGGAGTGAAAGAGAGAAGGCAAGAAAGAAAATTCACAAAAAATCTAAAAATCCCTTTCTATTTTTGTTTGAAATCTGAAACCTAATCAAATGGTCAATATTTAAAAAAAATCAGTCAGCTCTAGTTTATTAAAAACTAGTGTTAATAAGTAATTTTTAAGTAACAATGAAAATGTTCATGAATATTGGGGGAAAAAAAATCATTGATATCATGGTAAATACTGTAAATAGTTGGACAAAAAAATAAAATTAAGGACATTTCCAGTGTGTTTATTCTCTCCTTTACGCAAATCCTTTTTCAGAAAGGATTCACCAACAAATTCTCCCAAATAGGGTTTGCATTATTTGCATATTGTGAAATATGACAAATAAAGCATTAATTAAATGCTTTGTATGCAAATGTAAAGGAATTTAACATATTATCTTGTATTTACACTTAGTTATTTAGCATATTGCATATACTAGAAATGAAAAATTAAGTTACCTGCAGGATTCTACAGTCCGTTATTCTGTGTTATAAAATTCCATTGTTTTTCAGTAGAATGAATCTGGACATTCAAGGGTACAATTATCAAAATAGGAATAAAAAGGAAGTAAATGGGAAAATGTAAAAGATTGATTTTTTAATTTTGGAGAAAAAATATTTAAAATACAGAAAATATAAAAGTTGTTTTGTATTCTATATACTTATGTCAAAAATACCATTTATTTATCAAATACATATTTGACAATGAGTATAATGATGCATATTAAACTGCTTTTATATTTTCCAGTAGAAACACAGAGTTTTCCAGCATTTGCAAGATCCTTATCATAAACCATTGCGTGAAGCTTAGTCACCTGCAAAGACTAGCTGACTCCGAGTAGAGCTGTTCTTTCTTTCTGTGGTTTTTCCCTGCTTCAGTAAAATCATGGATTGCACCTACATGTTCGTCAGCAAGAAACTCTTCTTTTTCATCTTTTAAAATGTCTTCTTTCAGCTTCTGAAATCTTAGCTTTTCCTCTTCATTAGGCCACTCCTCTGACAAATCCAAACTGGACTGCAACAGTTCACTTAAGTTTAGCTTTTCAACAGGTGGCATTTCTATTGGAATTAAAGGGAGATTACTGTAATCCCATGTATCAATTAAATTAAGTTAGATTTTTTTCTAAGCAAAACACAGCAGTTAGATAGTGTCAATCAATCAATCTAACAGAAGTGGGATTCGTTGGTCTTTTTTTCTTTTAATACATATTTTACTCTCAAAGATTTTTCACAAGTTTAAAGCAATCTGTGTTCTGGAAGAAACCAACAGTCTACTGATGAATATGAGCAGAACAGGGGCTTCCTTTTGATTGATAATTTATGTATCTCATAATTTGGTAAACTCTTCACCCAGCTTTTTATCAATTCCACCATGCAGAAGCTGATTCAACGTTACGATCATTTTTGTGAAGTACTCAATACCTCTGACTTACACCGAGTTTAAGAGCCATGTGTCCTCGACACCCTGCAGAAATCGAGTTCTCAGAGTAGCGTCCATGGTCTTACTCGGTGATGATCCCTTGTTGCCTTTACCATGGACACATGCGACCCAAAGAGCACGGCTCTGTATCACCGCCTGAGCCCCCGCCTCCTTCAGGGCTGACCCAAGGCCCATGCAACTAAACGGAGTCTACCACAGACACCAGCAAGGTTTAAATATGGCCATGTCAAATATACTGTATAAACGACAGTGGTTTCTGAAACAGAGGAGGACATGAAAGTGGAAAACCCCAGCTTTACACTGGCATCTCTACTTTGAGGAAAAAAATAGAGTGGAAATTAAGACTCACATAATGCATGTACATACAAGGACTGAGTTAAGGCTGTATATAATCCTAACTTTTTCTCTCGCTTCATTTTTCTGCAGCATTTATAGCCTGCCAGTGTAGATTTGGGTATAAATAAGTATTACATGAATTGTGTATGACTGAATTAAAGACAGAGTTCTCTGCATGATGAATAGGAGTTAAAAATATGTTCCATGTATCAGAGGAAGTAAAAAGGCAAAGCAAACAGATACAATAATCATTAACATACTACAAGTGCCCAAATGCAATCTATGAGTCAAAACAGGAAAGATCTTTTAACATAATCAGTTTAAATATGTAATGGCATGTAATGACGAAAACCAAAGTACTGATGAAAGCTTTAGCACACCTTGCATTTCATCCCAACTGGCATCTCAGGTTAAACAAATTTAGCATTATCTCAAATTACACCTTTATAGGTATTAATCTTCACACACAACTGAACTTTCGTATTTACACGACGATGATTAATTCTAGGGTATATTTATGCTGCACTCCAAAGTGTGACTTACACTTAAGTACACAAACCACAGTTACCAATAAGTAATTAGGGTACCCACAGAAGTGCCAAGCTCAGCAGTAGTTGACCACCACAGAATTCATCCACTTTTTTGGGTAGGTCTGTACCCTGGACCTTCTGCTGCCCAAACAATAACCACAACAGCTAAACATATCGCACCTTTGACCACGGTGTTGAGAGATCATAAGATACACAAAGGTTTGGTTCTATATAAACTATAGACTTAGGAGGTTCCCTGAATCCTAGAGAAGAAACACACTGGATTTCATCTCCCTCCTCTTCTCACATTTTAGAGAAAAAGCATTATTCCAAGGTACATTCTGTTATCCTCTCTGCATGAAGTATGTATATACTACTTCTTACACACTGCTCTCATCCAACATGAACAGATGGGCCATGTGGGAGGGAGCAAAAAACTCTTGCATATTACAGAAGGTTCCCAAACTTCATGTGCATGCCCACAGATTCTAAATATTAAAGTCCATGGGATTGTTTTTCTTTAAATACACCACTATCTAAACTAACATTAAACATGATAACATAATTAAGTTACAACGCTGTTCCAGAGCATAATTTGTAATTGTTTTGTCATTCTAATCTATTGTGTTTGAATTAAGTAGAACAGAATGCAAGCCCACATTCTTCTGCGGATTTCTGTCTGCATAAAAAATGCTTTTGATTTGCTATTTTGAAGAATACTAACAAAATCCTCAAAATTTTCAAGACTGTGTATCACTGAAGGGGAGTTAAAAACCAAAATAGAGTGTTTCAAGTATATTACTTGTTTATTTTGAAAGGAAGTGTATAACAACTGCATAAGGGAACTTGGAAAAACAGCTGTTAATAGTCCACTTTACGATACAAACAACACACTATCGTCAGAAACTACTCTGCTAATTTCCAAACAAAACTCTCACTTCACATACTAACTTGATGAGCGATCAGCTGTAATTCTAAATTGCTATGGCTGAGTATAGAAAGTGACCTCTGAAAAATAATACTGGTTCACCTCACACAGAAAGATAAAAAGATAGACAGCTATTTTCACAGTCTGCACATCTTTAAAAACAAAATCAAGACAACCTCTTTCAGCTCATTACTGAGCTCCTAACACTACACTAGTGTTAGGAGTATGGTACCTAAATAATACTTAGCCACATGTCCCTAAGATGAGTACTTTCTTCTTTTCAGGGGTTCTATTACTTTAGTCTAACATAAAAAAGACATGCTTTTGTTACTACGCAAAATTTTTTGCTTTAGGTAACAAATAAAAATGCTCAAAGAGAGATTAATTTCTTAATTGTAAAGGGGAGAATTGATATCAGTAAGTACAGTAAGAATCTGTACTCTACCGCACAGAACTTTTGCTTCAGTTTTGCATCATTTGCTTACTAAAACTCCACTTGAATGCTAGAGAAAGCTTAGTTTAATTGGACTGAAGCATTCCAATGTATTTCAACCATGATAAGGATTTGTTACCAAAACACTCTGAAAGCCTACAAAAGGCATAATTTTGAATATCCAAGAACCACATTAGTTCTCACTGAAAATTAATGGTAAGTGTTTGGCATTTTATTCCCACTCCCAAGTATTTTTCCTATTTCGATTCTAAACATTATTCTGCTGTTGATGGAAATACCAAGTGAACACCTACACTTGGCATTAGGCCTATGTCCAGAAAAATAAACATTAGCCTCAACTACATTAAGAACAAATGAAGCTAAGAGCTTTTTTCCCTTTCATTCATTTACTCTTTGTAAATGAATGCAGCATGATGCACCAGCAAACATGACAGATTCTGCAGAAGGTACAGCAAAAAATAAGTAAAATGACTAATGTATGTTCCTATATTAAAATGCTAACAAACCCCCTCCCCGCCCCAGAACACTTAATGAAGCTCACCCGCTTCCATGGGCCATTGATTATCTTCCTAGGAACAGGACATCTCTGATTTTCTTTCATAACGTTTAGCAATGGCCTGTGCCGATTCCTGTAGCATGGGCAATTCTGTGAAATACAGAACTTCGGGGTTCTAACTCTATCATTATGACTACGTTAAAAATTAAACTAGGACTGGACTTCTAAAACAGTAAAATATATTTAAAAGAGCAATCTTGCATCTTAAAAGGTCTATTTTAATATATCACTGGTTTCCGTCCTGGAAGACTCTGTAAATTTTTCCAGATGATGAATTTACACTAATTCTGATATGATGTGGCTTGAGGCAGGTATCAGGAACACTTCGTGCAGGCAGGTGCTGGGCTTGCTTCCTAGCACACCTCTTCCAGTTAACTTCGTTCTTGACCTACAATAGTTCTTATCTAGCATGATCCTTGTTTGAGGGGGTATCAAAATCAGTGTGAAGCTAACAAAATGTGGTCTGAAACAAGCCTTGATTTAGGTCTTCTGAGGAAACAGTTCAACTTGCCAACCCACTGAGCTACTTTACTTCTCTAACATGTCATGTGAATCTGTCTGCAGATTGCATAGAAAGAAGTTGTCTTGCAAGTATAAAAGCCAAGCTAGGAGGATAATACAGACAGTATCTTAGTCTATAACTTCACTTGAGATCCCGATGACTTAAAATGTTAAGTAAGCAGATTTTTACATATTATGTGTGCTAAAATACATGTCCACTAATATGGAAAAAATGATATCAACATTAAGCACTAGTAACACAGATAAAACTTGTCTATATAGAAAAATGCACTGCTCACTCTCAAGTCATGCTAAAATGTGGTGAAATTTGAAGGTAAATAGTGGTAATTAAGTAACACTACTGGGATATAATTTGTCTCAAAACAAGAATTATAAACAAGGTCTTAAAACACGAAGACAATAATCACATGAAGTTCTGGAAATGCGCATAGTTCCCCTTTATGACACCATACATGGAACTGAGATTAATTAAAAAAAAAAAGTCATTATCTTTACAGCAGTATCTTGACTTCATTTTCAGTATTGTGGTATTTTGAGCTGATATTTTTATATTTCACCATATTGCTCAGCATTTTAAGTGGCTCATTCATACTCTGAATTTACTGTGTTCTCTTTAATGATATCACATTTTAACACTCCTAATTCCAGTCTGATACTAATGGTATCCACAGTAATTAGCCTTCATTACAGGAAAGCTTAAGTATGAGAAGAGGTCTTCTGTGGGAATATGCCCAGTATTTCTATTATTAATGACTTCTGGAATCTATCAGACCATAAACAATGCAAATGATGTCACATCTTTTCCTCTCTGCTGACAACTTCTTAATTTTACCCTCTCAATGTAAATTTATAACTGCAATACTGTGGAAAAAAAAGGAGAAAGTGTGACAAAGAGCAAATTGTGCTTGTCTTTGAAGAATGTGAGCTCAAACACAATATGAATACATAGAAAACACTATCAGGCTTCTGGGATGTGGATGAACAGTATCAAGGAGCTTGTAAAAATTAGTTACGGTGTATGGTGTATTTATAGTGCACTACATTTTTAAAAAGAAGTAGGTCTGTGCTTCAGATTGCATACAATGGTATTTGGTAATTATGTCCCCACCTTCCTTATGACACACAGGCAGACAGAAGGAATTTCCTCTGTACATATTTTCATTTTCCTCTTGCCTTGTGCCAAAGGCCGAGCAGACCGGCGACACAGAGTAAGCAGAAAGCTGGTTCTGCAATCCGCCTGCAGCTGGCTGACCAGCCATGGCTCGTCACCGCAGACCTCCTACCTGGAGACTACGGGAAGATGCATATTGGCACTACACGTGTGAGGAGGAGGCCATTATCTGCCACCCTTCAGCAGCCTCCAGTGCCTGCAATGGCCCTCTGTGCCCCACTGCGGCTGCATCAACTATTTCTCCTTTACCCACCAGGCCTCTGACAGTGTCACTGGAGGCAATTCGATTACCGTGACTTTTTGGGCTTGACATCCATGGGAGGCTTAGTGTTTGCAGCAGTCTGAATATCTGAACCAGATTATGTCCTGAAATAGAAGCTACACTGACCCATCTGTAATTTTGTGAGCTCTACCTTTTTTCTGTAAGCCAGGTACTGCATTTCCATTTTTTTCCCGCAGTCTTCTGCTAATTAAGTGTCCTCTTTCATTTCTCTAATATCTCAATTTCCCCTATATCCCCTATAAAATGTTATCTACCTGTATACTTACCCTCTCTACTATTCTTGTGAAGCACCTGGCAYGTACACTAGCCATTTTTCATCTTAATGAAATGGTCCAACCTTCTGTTCATGCTTCTTCTCTGCTGATTCTAAAGAACAGCCTCTGCCATTTCTGCTGAAACTTCATCTTCTGTTTCTCTAACTACATCACATGTAATTAAGACTTCCTCTTACACAAATACAACATCTTCTTCTCCGCTTAGGGGTTTAAAATTCATGGTTTCATTTTTTTATCACAACATTGAAGCATTTTTTTTTCCTCATTTATCCTAGCTGGCAATATCCCTTTCAGATGCAAAGCTGGATGACACCCATTAGTGAAAAAGCCCACAACGAAAGCATCCCTTGGTTCACACTTTTTTCAAAATAAATTACAGTAAATGCATACAAATACATCTCCAACATACCTGAAGTGGCTGGCTCTGGTTTTCCATTCCCAGAATCCCGAAGAAAGCACAGGATGGATTTCAATCCCTTTTGTATGACATCTTTAGGTGGAAATTCAAGGGGACAGTGTCTCAGATTCAAGGCTGTCAATGAAGTTAAGTTTCCTGTGAAAAAGATATAATTTAGCAAACACAGAATCATAGAACAGCCCAGGTTGGAAGGGACCTCAAAAGGACATCAGGCCCAACTTTTCAACGTTTTGAAAGATGGGTGAGTTTTCAGATATATATAGTAGTTGAGTCAAAGTGAATGACTGGTATTTACTGTGTTCATGATTTCTATTATAATTACATTATATTATTAGCTAACCAGTACAATCCCCTAGCTGCTGATCTTATGCTTTTACTCATAAATGAATGGAATTTGTGGTGTTGATAAACCATTTTTTTACCCTATATTAATTTTTTTTATATGAAAGGAAAGGAATTAAAGATTTTAAAGTTTTCCTTCTTTTCTTTCTAGTGTATTGTTCTGATTTTCTACTTCTGAAATCATTGGGTCTATATTGCTTCTCACTCCTAGCCTCACTATTCTTGCCCAAGAAAACAAAGGGCCACCATCTGTGGTGGTGCATTCCCCCCCGCCCCAGGCCACTCCACGATCTCAGAAACTCCCGTTTCCACCTTGGCCTTGGTGTAATGAGTCAGGCGCTGAAGCATCCCTTTACCGAATCAGGAACTCTTGTGTAGCTGAGGTTGGGGAATGTACTGATCGTACCAGAAACTTCCGCTGCCTGGGCCAAGTGGAGGACGAGAGCAGGGATAATTGTCATCCCCTGATACCCTTATCTGAGTCACAGCTCAAGCAGAACGATACTATTGTTACTGAAACCTTGAGAGTTTTGACGGATGATGAAGTCAATCACCTTGCAAACCTATAAACAGCGGTCCCAAGTGAGGCCCTTTGAGCCCTCCTGGACCGCAGCGGGCTGCGCCCAGCATCTCCCTCTGAGTGGGACGCTCCTCAGAGTTTGCGATATTCAGAGGACATCAGTATGAGAATAATGTTGATAACACACTGATGTTTTAGTTGTTGTTAAGTGGTGTTTATACTAGTCAAGGACTTTCCAGCTTCCCATGCTCTTTTCCTTTGTATGCTTCATCCGTGTAGTAAGGGATAGAGTGAACCTTGCCATTGAACTCTGTTAAGTCACGCTTTCATGAATTTCTATTAAAATCACTTTCTGCTAATAGCTTCAACAGTGATTCTTTGAGCGGCCTCTAAACCACTCATTCACGACACCATGCCTCCACAACAAACAAGAGAGTGATATAAATCTTCAGCCTACCAAGGGCTAATGAGTTCATGCATCTCGCAGGCCTGCCACAGCCTCCTACTCATCTCTTAAGCAGAAGTATATGCAGCACAAGTTACAAACATAAAGAGAAGATGACTAGCAGGGTGGAAGTCATCTGTCATGTTCTGCTTACTGTCTGGTGAAACGGGAACCAAGTGCAAAATATGCACAATCAATTTCAGAAATCAAATTTATGCTGATTATTTATAAATATTTATAAATTATGTTTCATAGAAGTAAAATAAAATTAGCAATTTTGCCTTCCTAACCAGATTTGCAGAATTAAATACTACTTTCAGTCAGTTTTGGTCCAAACAAAAACACAACAGTTGAAATCTGTTAAATCTTTCAAAACAGACATACCAAGTCTCTAAAAGAAAGGTAATATCATGTTTTGTCCTGACATTTATTTTAGATTGACATATAGTTTATAATAACGTATTTAGGAAGTGCAGCATTGAAAACAACGTAGACAATCTCAATCTAATCAATCAGAATATATTTTTCATATTGTATTACTGGAGTCACACTTTAAATCTCCATTCACAGCTTGACTGTAGTCTTATCTGCCTCACTTTCTACACATTGGCTGCTTAAAATTCTGACTGTTTCTATCTGCTTTACCCATTACAGTATAAAATAATGTATTTGCTCTTTTAAAATGTTTTTGTAAAATCTTACTTGCAGAAATGACAAATACATTACTAATAGCACCGCTATTTGGTTTTAAATTACCAGTGATTAAAGCTGAAAGGAATGTTACAAAACAAATTTTACAATGTGATTAACAACTCCATTTGACATTACTTCTCTAGAAATGTCAACTACAGCAATACTGACAAAATACACTTAGAAAGAAAAAATAAAAACCAGCATGAGAGCAACTGAAGGCAATGAGCAGCTGAAGTAGGTACTAGGGTTCTCTGGGAAGCTGGGGAGCACAAAGGAGTTCTTCCAAGCATCACGACGGGGACAACTGCTGGACCCTCTGGGTCCACTCCCTCGGAAGAGAGACTTCAGATCCCAGCAGAAATGGATTCTTCACATCAAGGAGACAGTATGTACAACCTGCTCCATGTAAAACTATACCTCAGCTACACACGGAATTTACTGCAACATCCTATTACTGCTGTGGAATGCAGATTTGTTCCAATTTCACTGAAATGGAGAACAAATGCACCTCAAACTTATTTCTTTTCAACTACAATCCGATTTGTCATTGTTTATCTGTTTTTTTCGATCAGCCACAGGGTCAGAGCTGACTAGTAACTTATCAGTAGTGTAAGAAAGATTTGAGTTTTGCCATCCCAACACCAAYGAAGTTACTTACTTGAGAGTTAAGGAAAATTCAGCTCAAATCTCAAAAACATTCTAAACTTTTTTTTCCCCACAGAGCATAGCTAGAACGAGAACTTTCAAATTTTAATCAATCAGAACTATTACTTTGAAGTCTGCTAAAGTTGAACTCAAACTGATAACCAATGAAAACCAGAACTGTCCGAATCATTATTCTGAAATTGCGCTCAAATTGCAACTGAGGTGATTTAGAGAAACTGAACAGGAATGGGACTGAAAAAATTACTTGTTGAAATCCCTGGGGAAACATTTAGATAAAAATTTAACTGCACCACATGCGTACCACATGCTGGCTGCAAAACAGACAAATTGTTGTTTTACTGTAAGTTAAGTTTATGAGGGAACAACGCAGAATCAGCCTGCCAACACCTTGCGGAAGGAGAAGAGTTCTGAGGAGAAGTCAGAAAAGAGGAATTACCTTCCTGGTACCACAGATCAAGGGAAATACCCCAGACAGACAAACTGGCAAAAAAAAAAAAAAAAAAAAAAAAAAAAAAAAAAAGCGCACAAAGGAAGAATTACTTGACTACAAACTAAAAATACAACAGACCTGCAGTGCTGTATACATAATTAAGTTAGAGTAACAAAAGTGCATAAAATTGAATATCCGTGTTTATTGCACAGAGACTACATATGCTGTTGTGTAATTATTGCTGTTGGTTTTGTGAAGAAATATATCCACAGAGCTCATATACGAGTATCTCTCTGTCAAACAAGCAAGCATTCCCAATGCTCTAAACAATCATATTGATTGTTGTCAATGGCATTGATGATAAGGAACGCTGAGGTTTGGAGGTTTATTAAATTTACTGTATTCTAACAATCTAAAACCAAAAGTTTGCTAAGTGAGCTACAATTACCAGAATGCCTTTTCATACAGCCATGATTCACAAATTAGAAAATTACTTCAAATAATCATAAAATACAAATGCAGAAATGGAAGAGCTACATTATTAACAAGAAGAAATGGTTTTGAAAATGCACCTTATAAAGAACTATTTGGGAATACAATTAGATTTAAAATAGTTAAGTATGAAGAAATTGAATCTATTTTTAAACAGAAATGATCAAAATGAATCACACAGATTACTTCAGTATTGGAAAAATGAAGTCTCTCTTTTATCTTGCTGAAAACCACTCAGGTTTGAACATGATTTGAATGTAGTGGGGGAGTTACACAGGACATGCAGCTACAGCTCATGCTGCATGATGCGGCAGTGTGCACTGACTTCACTTGCATGCCTGGGAGGATGGCAAATTGGCACTCTACCTTTCAGCATCCTTTTCAAAATCATTTACTTTAAAATTTAAACTGCGTCACCTACTGACAGTCTTCATGCTTTAGAATTGTTCCTAAATCATTCTAAAGAACGCTTAGGTAGATGCAGCAATAATATTATCTAGCTCGTATGCAATGCTTTCTTTAATAGGCTTGAAGAGTTTTATAACAGTATGCTCATCCCCATTTTACAGCAGAGGAAACTGAGGTGCAGGCAGTCCGGTGACTTATCCAAAGCCAGGTAACTCTCCTGACTTCTCCAGCAAGCCACTGGTAGTCCTGGAAACAGAAGGCATGTATCCCAAGTTCCCCACAACACTGCCCACCTAGCGCACAGTACACTTGAGTTTGAGATCATTTTTTGAAACATTGGCTGGCAATGAATTTTTCATCTTTGCTAATTAAATTCAGAACACATGATAATTCTACACAAATCAGGTGAACCAGTATGAATGCTCTAGGAACAGCCACAGGCGAATAACAAAACTGTTTTGTTACCATTCAGACTTCTGCTCCCCTTCCAAAGATTTTTCATTCATTGAACAGGTAGCTTTTAACAAAAAAAAAAAAAAAAAAAAAAAAAAAAAAAAAAAGAAAAAAATAGTTCAATGAATGAAGGCAAACATTGCAAATTCATTCCAGACCTAAATGAAAAACACACCCAAGAAATGAAGACTAACAGCTGAGATGATAGAGTTATTGTGGATCATCCTCCAAACTCATCTCAGTTTACACTGCAAACTTTTTGTTTGGTATTGACGATACTAGCATCACAAAACTGGTGTTCTACTTACTACGAAAAGAGAAGACAAAGAATCACAGATCGGCCACTGCTGGACAGTAACTCTAATTTAAGTTAGTGCTGACGCTGTCAGCATTAGCTCCTACTCTGTTTCTTGGTATCAGTGGTTATGATGGCAAGTGTACAGACAAGAGAGCAATGGGGAAGGGTAGGAGGAAAAGTGGGCTGGGAATTAGCTCATGAAACATGATTTTGTCAGAAAAAGCTGTCTTGTCAAAACATGAGTGTTTTGTAAAAATATACTAGATTTTGACAACCCCTCACTATGCCACAGGCACAATTCCCAGGTTTTCTCCCAGCTTACCAGGCGGACTGCTTGGTCATCTCCTCAGGTCCCCGTGACCGGAGAAGCCTGCGATGCAGGCTGCCTGGAACGTGCAGGGGACTTGAAAGTCCTGACAAGCACAGCTCCACTGCAGGGAAATGGGAAGCCTTTGGTAACCTGGATTAAGGCAAATCCTTGCATTACATCTACCATCCTCTAGCTAAGGTTCAAATCACTGTGCCGGTCCAAGTCTCACATTGTCCACTACATAAGGAGTCAAGTCTGAAGCAGCTCAGCTCCTGTGGGGCAGAGGGAGGCACGGTTCTGCAAATCATGTGTGTATATATACACATACACACACATATCTGTATATATTACATAGTGGCAATTGTGGTATATACGACTGCTAGGCGGCAATGCCATGGACATACAGGCTCTGCCAAGGGAACAGATCATCCAAAGTAAGGCATATGGTAGGACAGCATCACCCCAGCACAACAATCCTGCCAGCCTTATCCAGGAGCCTTCCGACTGTTAAAAATACCGAAGTGGATGTGTGCAAGTGATTAAGGCAAATGATGCTGAAAGTCCTCCTAGCAGAGCAGATCGGCCTGGCTTGGGTCACCCCTACTCAGTCAGGGTATCGCTGCACTACTCGCTAATGAACACATACACAACTTTGGGAAGCCTGGCTGCAGCCAGCCTCTACAAATGCCTCCAGCCATCTGTCATCCCTGCACTGCTGCCCAACAAAACCTGCCCTGAAAATCCTGCAGCACTCTTTTCCAATTGCTGCGGCTTGAACAAAACCTCCAACACAGCAGGAATGCTGGCATCCTTTTTTTGGTACCTCTCATCCACAGAGCCAGGGGAAACGGGTAAGTGCCACATATGGTAGGAATTCCCTTAYCTCAATACCAATCTGGGAAACCTGTAACAATCGAAGTATTACAGTAAAAGAGAGTCCTGATCTATGTTCTGTCCAGAAAACAGCATCGCATAAAAAAAGTTTTACTGCAGAAAGGCCAGCACACCAGTGGCCCATTCTGCTTTGAGAGACACAAGGATGTTTCAATCAGCAAATAATATTTTTGATTCAGTCACTGCTCAGCTCAGGGTAGAAAGAGCAGAGTTCTTCCAGGAACAGGCTGACTCGTGCGAAGCAGGAACGGAACAACTGACGCCCTCTGCCATTCCCCTGCCTGCGCTACCAGCCATTCCTCTCCAGCAGCCGGATGGGCAACAGCAGGACTGCAGAGGTCACGAAGTCCAACTCCAGCTTGAGGCCACTTCCCTGCACTCTTATATGCTTTGATCCCCTGTTCAAAGCTCTCCTTCAAATAATTCTTCTAGGAGATAAGACTTCACAGGAATAAGCCCTGCTTCAGGATGCAACTAAAAGCTAACTAGTACAGCAGAGTTGGTAGCACGTGTGAATTGTGTCCGAGTAAACAGCATCTGAACTGCAGGGGTCAGTTGGTTTCTTCTTCCCTATGCATGCATGAAGATACCAACAGGTCAGCCAGTGCACAGCACGCCTGCACCCTCTGGCATGTTGGTTGTGAATCGTTTCAGCACAGAGCTCGGAAAGGCCAGAGGGGAATCTGGCCTGACCTGGGAGGATGAGCTGGCCCGAAGCCCATGGGTAGCAGGCCTGAAGAAAGCAGGGCCCTAGAGAGTTGAAGAGTGCCAGGTCTGCGTGGAAGACCCTGGTGCTGGAAGTCTCAAAAAGGGACCAGTCCTGACTGCCCCAGAATAACTACTAGGTGGAAAGCAAGAGGGTCAGTATTGCATCAGCAACATCTTCTGCCAAAATCTGAGCAAAGGTACAGGAATGAATGTATTCACATAGAATGCCTGTGATGTAGCAGTATTTACTGCTGTGCCTGGTTGCTTTCTTAATGCATTGCCCAAGGAGCAGGAGGGACCACACTTGCACAGCATTAAGTATGAATAGCAAAGTTTTGTTAAAATAACAGAAAACTTAATAGTGCTTGGGAGCGTTCTTGGGCCTTAGACTATGGCTGTCTGTATCGCTAAAGGGTTGGATCGGTCCTTGACACACATCTGCCTGTACCAGCCAGGCCTCTCCCAGGCAATTCCTGTGTGTGGCCAGGAAACTAAAACGCTCCAGATCCACTCCCACAGGAGTTCTGCATGCTGCCACCCCGTTTGGTGCCGAGACAGTGTAATTGTATAGGAACAGCTGGCCTCAGTACTTGGGGATATTCCTGGGCCCATTTTATTTACTAGCAGAGACATCATCTCAGGGACAGAGGCAGGTAAGATACTTTATATAGAGAGTACTGGAAAGTGAAAATAAATATAATGAAGTCCAATGAAGCACAGGAGCCAGCATAGTCAACCATAAGCAGCTGCACAAACGTATGCCAAAGTGCAGTCTGAACATCAGCTATGTAAGCAGAAGGAAGATAGGCCTCACTATGTGGCCATCTCCGGTTCAAGCCATTTGTTTTGGTGACACAAGCCCAGACTCCAGATGCAGCTCTGGAAGTTAGTCTCCCAGCACTACAGCAAGGAGCCTTACAGCTCAGAGAACATCAAACAGGGATAAAAAAACCCCCAACACCTATGCTGCAAGGACTCCGAGAGCCCAAGGAGTCCCAGCTGGACCATCCCAGGAATCCACGCAACCTGCTCTGTTTTCCTGAGGAACATTGATTTGCAAATATTTGTTATTCCAACGTAGTAACTGCTAATGCCAAAAAGAGTTAGTAAAATGAAGTTACAAACTGCAAAGACATCCTTAAGTGTAAGAAACTGCTGTAGAAGTTCTCAGCTCTAATCACATTTAGTTATTTATGTCTTACTGTGCAGATGCCTGAAATGCCTGATGTCCGAGACATGTTTTTTTACTTCAGCCTCAGTCAGAGAAACAATATTGAACATTTCTGATTAGAACACTACAGGGTTTTCCCCTCTTATCAATGAAGGCAATCATTATAAATAACGTAAGTAATTTTCCCRCCTCTCATAGCACATGTTCGTGGTAAATTAAAACCATTTTTTAGATAAAGTATTTTGAAGTCTAACCACAGAATTAAACACTAAGAGCCAAAAAATGTCTATATCATCTTCAAAAAAAGAAGTGAGTACTTACCAAGCTCTGTGGGTAGCTCTTTTATAGGATTCCTTTCCAAAAGCAGAGTTTTCAATTGCCTTTTCAATAAAACAGAAAACAGTAGCAACTGTAAGAGCAAAGTTCATTTAATTAAATAGAAACACAAGAATATTTTTCCTCCTTAATTTTTTTCTTGCTTTTGTTTCCTACTACAGAAAGGACTCCACAAGGCAAATCCACACTTCTCCATTGCTAACATCAGTGCTGGAAAAAAAACACAACCAAAGCTTTCTGGTATGACAATCTGAAGCTTGCATTTATGCCCATTTATTATATACTACTTTAGTATTTGATCTTTCTTTGCAAAGCCTGCTTATCACTTTAAAGTGTGATACTGACTGTTCCAATTATAAACACATCATTTTCAGTTGTTTATAATTTTGCTGAGCTTCAACTGTTTGGGTTGAGTGCATTCCTCAGGCTAAATTTGAGCTAAAATTGCTCAGCCATTTTTGATAATGAGACTAGAAAGAAATATGCCCTATTTGTATTTCATTTCATCAACTTATTTTTTTGAAAAGCTCTAGTGTTCCTCTTCTTGGAAGCAGCCTAGAAGCTTGGCATGGGTCACATACAACATCTACGGCATTTATGTCACATAATTTTTTTTGATGTATCTGAAAATCTGCTAACATTTAGACAAATCCTAAGCTTCTGAAAAAATGTCAGTATGACTGTGCTCAGAAAACAATTGGTATTGTTTAGCAAGTAAAATGCCCACAGTTGCTGTACACACTGTCATTTGGAGCGTCTCCAATGGGAACCACTGGGCTACTGCGTGTTTAGGATACAGGGACACTTCATCCATATGCAGGGAGGTTGTCTCTTTTTCCCGTTGCAGCGCACAACCGCTGACACCCAGGCAGCTATGAAAGGGAGACTATACAGAAACCATACCTTACCTATTTCCTAATTTTTGACTGCTTCATTTTGCCATTTTAATAGCATTCTTTCAAATAGCTTTTAATATCCAGCAACATATCAGACCAAATTATATTCTATAGACAAGGTGCTGTCCATGCCAGAAATGAAATATCATCCTAACAGAAAAGTTAATGGGTTTTTATTTACTAGTGTTGCAATTTGACTTGTTTACTGTTAAAATTCAACAAAACAAACAAGAAGAAAGCTTGGTAGTTTCTGTCATAATATTTCTTTACCTTAGGAAAGAAAAACAAACCAAACATTTTGGCAGCTGCTCAACACCAGATTAACATTTGTGGCAATATTTTAAGACATTTCAATTCAGTCAAAAAACAAAAGCACCATATTCACGTTCGCATTTTTGACGCAGAGTACTGAATTCCGTTTAAAGCAAAAAAACCTAAGTGAAAGTGACAGGAGATTCCAGACTCCGAAAGCCAAATTCCCCCACTGTTTGAGGCACCACGGTACGCCGGGGCGATCCCGCTGCCTCAGAACCCCTCGGCATTTACGGCCCTGTGCACAGAGAGCTGAGGCCCTGCGCCACGGCAAATGCTCGTTCTTGCCAGCTCTGGCCTGAATGCAAGCTCTGCGGCAACAGTGATGTGGAACATGCCCTTGGCTGATCCCTGCCCAGCCATACATCCAGATGTCGCAGAGATTTCTAGAGAGAAAAGTGTTAGAGTGGTACTTTTCCTCCCTGCACGTTGGGCTAGACACCATTTCCACAACTGAGGTGATGGTTTTGCTTGACCTGGAGAAACTCTTACCAGAACATCTATTAAAATCAGTGAAGAGATTCATGAACAACTTGAATGGTCAATCGATTGGGCCCCAAACTAGCACAATGTTTCAATGAGTCTCTGCTCTGATGAAAACGACACTTTCTGCTGCTTCTAGAAAAGGATACCCAGAGAATTTCCAAACATCTTAAAATATATCTTATGCTCCAACATGTAATAAGGATAAAACGAAACTAYAATAATGTTGAGAAAGCTAAGTAATATTCAGTGAATATTTCTGATGGGCATTTTCTAAAAGCTGAGCTGCTGTTTGAAGTCAGTGGAAAAATACAAAAAAGATAAAGCATAATACATGTAGGGACTAATGACTGACACATTTTCAAGGAAGATGCACACCGAGAATGTCTTAATCTCAAAGGATTTCAACCACTTGTACAATAGTGATCATATAATTTACAAACCATATTAAAATACTATCAGTCCTGTCCAATTTAAAAATAATTTATGAAAGCTGTAATTAAAAGATTTGAAAACATCATTAAACTTGACATTTTTCAGCTATTTTTAGAGGCATAACCTTCATTTACTGTATTTTTCTAATCACAAGTTGAATATATAATGATTCAAACACAAGTGATCTTAAAATACCTTTAAGCACCTTGTTTCAATCATAAGATGCCATGAAATTGTGTTGTGGTGTGGTGGTTTTTTTTTGTTTTGGAAAATTCTGTAGCATATACTGTTCAAGAGTTGCCTCCTTTTCCTCCTTACTCACTCTTCACAGAAAGGTTTCTTTTAGAACCACAACCGCAAGCGAACTGTCCTGTGCTGGTCTTTTTTTCCTTCCAGTAACAAAACCATTTCTTTGTTCCTGTTAGTTACCATACATTGTGATTTGTGGTCCTCCACTTCTGGAGTGAGAAGCAAGGAATTGTCCAAGGACATTAAAAAAAAAACTGGTGAGAAGTTAGTTTTGGTGATCATGGCAACGTGAGAGCAAGTGCACTTTTCAGGGTCACAGCAATGTGGTGTACTTTCTTCCTCGCACACTCTATCTGAATCAGTGACAGCCAATTAATCCTTCTAGCAGTTAGTACCATGTCAGACAACCATCAAAACCAGATTAATGGGTAACGTTCTTTGACTAAACTGTCCTTCATTGTCACTTACGAGTGACATGAGGTTTGCAACTATGGGTCCCCGTTTTCACCTCACCTACAACACTGTAAAAATAGTCACCTACAGTCAATAAAATGAAAATGGTGCAAAACCTACGTGAAAAGACTAACAGGTCTTACATTTCTCAAGTTAAAAGAGTTTAGAAATTCACTATGTAATATTAATTGGACCTCTCAGTTCATCTGAGTTTTAGTAAACAAAATTAAGCTTATTTACCACTCTCTGCACTGAGGTCAACGTCAAACAAAAGCATATAAAAGTCTGACTGTTAACAATGACATTACAGTAAGGCAAATAGAAGACAAATACAATTGTTATTAAATTATCTGTATGACCAATGATCTTACCTGTGGTAACCAATTCCAGGGGGAAGGGCTTTAATCTTGTTATACCTGAGATCCAGCCAAACAAGATGTGGCAGCTTCTGAAATAAATCCTCAGGAATCGTTGATATGACATTTCCTTCCAGATGAAAGTACTACCAGAGGAAAACATAAACATGTTTTAAATCCAGAAAGAGCGGGGCCGTTCCTTGGCATGCAAAATGTCGAATGTGAAAACTGTAAACTGCTCTACGCTTTTATGGAAAGAACATTGTTAAAGGGGATTAAAGGATAAACAACTCCGAGTTACACATGGAAGTGATTTAGTTAAGGACTTTTTCTTTGAAAAAACAGGGATTAAAGATCATAGCTAAGAATCTGTAGCTTTTCCTCTCATCTGACAAAGCAACGAGCCCTTAACTGCTCTGTGATATACTCAAGCCAAGGGTATCAGAACTACTCATAACAATTTACTCACCTTTATGCTGGGCAGTCTATATATTTCCTCAGTAAGATGCTTAATATTTTTTCTGCTGATATCAAGAGTACTTGAAGATGACAACAGACACTGTTCAACAGCTTCCCTGATCACTTTTGATGAATTAGAACCAGACGAATTTCTCTTTCTGAGATGTTCATCTCCAAAATTGTCACCGCTGCCGTTAAACTCTAAAGGGTAGTTGTCATCCATTTGTCAGCAAGCCTGGAATACCGACTCAGTAATTCAAACTGATCAGCTGAAGGCCCGTCATGAGCTGAGAAAAAACAACGTCTTTTCGAAAGAGAACGTACGCAAAGCAAGTTTCTTTTTTATATTATTAATTTGCGGATTATCCCCAGTGCTATGTGTTCTTTGTATGATACAAAACAGTCAAATTGTTCTTTATATATATATGCTTATAATAATGATAGAATTTATCATAATACATATTTAAAGGTATAGTAAATAAGAGAAACCACTGATTGGCCCTTGTGGCTACTTCCCCCACACACCATGTCATATGTAGGCTTGGCAGAGACACTGACACACATATATGCAATAAATAATCTCCCTTCTGACAGCATACTGTCCTGCCAAGTCTCCTGGCTGCCCTCGTGGTCTTGTCTCATCAGGATCTCCTTCTGCCCTTTCTACTAGGTCTTACACAGGCACTCGCACCCTCCTGCGGTACCTCGTTGGAGGTACGGAGCATAGCAAGGCTTTCGGGGGCTTTCCCAGCTCATCTCGAAGGATGCGGGTGCCGTAGGGGCCTCAGCTGCTTCGCCTGCACTGGAGCACAGACCTCCCCAGGCGCCGCGGCGTTCCCTGCCCTCCTTTCCCCAGAGCTCGGCACGGAGCCGCTGGCAGGCGGCGGCTCTACGGCACTTGGTCTTGGTGAGCAACTGCTGCCCCGTTCTCCAGTGAAGGGCAAACCTACAGCTCCTTGACCCGCACCCGCCCGCGCTCCCGGGAGGGTCTCCCTGGCCCTCGCAACCCAAGGGCCGGCGTGCGACCCTATCCGTGCTACAGACCAACGCAAAGACGAAAACATTCTCCTTGTTGCAGTCTTTCTAATGTCGGCTGATCTCAGCGGGTGCTAGGGTCCTTAAGGTGCACCGTAAGGTGCTTAGCTGTACTCCTTTTTACCTCCAGGCCCGGGCTCTGCCTGCCCGGCACACGCCGCTCCGGTGAACCTCGCCCGAGGGCTCCCTCTGCTTCGGCTCTCCAGACGTGAGGCGGGAGCGGCCGCGGGCCCGCGCCCCGAGACGCGGAGTGCGCCGCCGGCAGGGGGGGACGCCCTGGCTGTGGCAGCGCTGCGGAGGCAGCTCCTCCGGGCGAGGGCGGCCGCCGCGCTGCCTGCGGGGTTTCCACGTCGCCGTGATGCCCCGCCGCGGGCACCGCACCGCACGCAGGCGCAGCCCCGGCCCCCCTCACAGCCCGCCGAGGCCCGCAGGAGGGCACCGATCGGCTCTTCGGACCAGGCCGGGCCGCCGCGGGGTTGCGGGCGGTTGGAGGCGCCGCTCGGCTCCCGCCTCGCCGGGCCTGCGTCTCCGCGGCAACGGGCAGGCGGCCGCCCGCGCCGCCGCCCGCGCCGCCAGGCCAAGCCAGGCCAGGCCAGGCCAGGCCGCCCCCTGCTCCCAGCGCGGGGTGCGGGCACAGCAGCCGCCGAGAGCGGGTTTCCAGTGGTCCCGCGCCCACCCGAGGGCGGCCGCAGCTACCCCGGCCGTCTGGGGAGAGTGAGGGGGCAGGGGCGGGCTGTCAGGGGAACGTGTACCTGCGGCCTCTGACAATACAGGGCAGCCTCTGGTCTGGAGAGGGCCTGCGTGCCCATTCACTCGAATGGAAGCTCTCACACTACCTGAAAGGGCAGCGAAGTATCTCCAGTCCAAACAATTAAACGCACACTCGGTCATTTTTCAGTGACTGAACAAATGCCTGCATTCTTCAGGCATCTGCCCAAGCCTTCCAGGGTGCTCACACCACGCTCCCCGGCACCCGCGTGCATTGTTAGCTGGGTTTGGTGCTGGTGTTCATCTCACTGCCTAGAAGGTGCCCGTGCCTCAGTCAGCCGCACAAGTACAGCATGCCTCCGCTTCTCTCACAGACTGCTTT
This sequence comes from Phoebastria nigripes, assembly GCA_035582835.1. Classification (NCBI taxonomy): domain Eukaryota; kingdom Metazoa; phylum Chordata; class Aves; order Procellariiformes; family Diomedeidae; genus Phoebastria; species Phoebastria nigripes. The sequence continues at coordinate 762,628 of JAYKAV010003121.1, forward strand.
TAAAACTTTTTTTCCCCTCTGTTTCCATTATTACTACTTRCTTGTCTTTCAGGGCCCCTGTCCACCGTACCCCTCACCCAGTTAAGCAGTTTTGTTCGCAGGTTTCCCTCTTTGTGGAAGTCACAAGGTGGGTGCATCCCGAATAAAGGCATGAGCTGTGGAAAGACCCCCAGCCCCCCCGGAAAACCTTCCCGGTAATGCAGCCCCATCAGGGGCACTCACTGGGCTGTTGTTCAAGTGATAGTATCCCTGCACAGTGGGGTGAACAACACAAAGATTAGCCAGGGGTTGTACTGGTCTGAAATAAAATATGTTCTTAATTAGCATGATGGTAGAAATCCATTACTGGGACATGAAGAGTACTTAATCTTACAAATCCAGATAATTATGTTCCCAGTGACCTGACCAAGTTTGACAGTAGCAGTAATAGGGTTTAAAAGACAGGAAATTAATTTCAGAGTTTAGATACTTTTTTTTTTTCCTGACTTATACTGTGCTTATTAAACTAAATGAGAAAACAAAGCTATTTTAATGGGATTCCTTTAGAAGCTATTTCCTTACAGAAGCATTTTTTTTTAATTTGTAGAAGAGAACCTGACACATTTTATTACCGTCTGTAACCTCAAATGCATATTGCACTCCGTTGGAAAGAGTATCTTGCTAACTGTAAGAACTATCACATGGCAAAATACAGAGCCTCGGCAATAATATTTTGAGGCAAATGGGTAAACTTCTTGTTAGATCCCATGCATATACAGTGTCTTGTAGCAAGTACAGCTGGAGACTGGAATGTCTCAAACTGCCAGAGAAACTGCATTAGTGCACAGCTTTGATTCCATTAAATTTAGAATTGTCTTACCTTGGCTCACTTGAACAATCCCCTTGTTTAGGAACTTCTGACCTCCAAAGACTATCCAGACAGGAGCCTGTTTTGTAGTAGAGCATGTTGAACCTTGAAAACTTCCATTTTATAGGAAATCTCTGAATTCCGAAAGAAAAAACTGTTGTCCTACAATACTGCTGTTTTCATGGGAACAGTCAGCTTAAATGCATAACTAAATAGGCCTAAGTCTTCACATTTGTTTTGTTACAGGGCCACAAGCTTCTGAAAAACACACAATTACCTGGGCTGAATAAGACAAACCACCTATTCCTCAGCTTGAATGCATCTCCACTTTGAAAATACAGATTCTACTAATTAGGCTATTACGGCTGATTTTAAGAAAAAGCAGGTATGACAAGTAATTTCATTATGCTTTTCCTGGAATAGATTTTCTTTGAGGCTACTTAGGTGATTAAATCCTAATTATGAGCAATATTTATAAACCAGAGGGCAAAATTTATGAAAATTARAAATGGATCAGTGTCAAAGCTGTACTGAAAGAAGTATTGCTTTGTATTTGTTTATGCAAAACCAAAAATATTGTAGGATAATTTTATTTAAGATGACATAAGGAAAACATCAGGATTGAAACCAATGACATCATTCCATTAATTAAAGCGGTGATTATTTCAGGTAGTTTTGATCTCAGCATTCTGTTTAGAATTCTGTAACACAATAGTAATGGAAAAACATTTTCATGGGCACTTCAGGGAGAGAAAGTGAATCCAGAAAGATACCCGACTTAGGTAAATCATCTTAAAACAGGACTTTCAATGTTCCTTTTTCAAATCTAATTGTCCCGTTCAGCCTCCTCACTTGAGTTCTCTATGCAGTATCAGCACTGTAACATAATACCATTTCTTTAACCTGACAGTGTCTAGGAAGATTTTATCCTAATAAGAAGGCAAAAAGAAATAATAGATCAAAAGTCAATCAATATATCCCTCGATAGGTTCATTTTACTTTTAGCAGTCCAGAGTTATAAGCTTCAGTTGCAAAGCAACAGCCAGTATGCATATTTCACTGCACAAATCACTGACAGGTTGGTCACTGCATTTTCAGGTTGCTGAGCTGCTTGTGAGTTTTACATGAAAGGCTTACCCTCCTGAGTCTTTGGGCTCTGAGCTCTTTGGGCCATCCAGTTCCAATACCCGAGGAACTCCTTTACAAATACAATCACAACAACAAAAATATCATTAAAGTTTGCACGTGAGATGGCAAATGAGCAATATTCTATATAGATTATTTCTGATCTTGGGGGATAACGGAGGGTTTCAGCTTTTTGTATTGGGAGCTCCCTCTTAGAAGCAAAATCCACACAGGGATTGAGTGTACAAAGAGAAAACCGTGCAATTGTTGTGCAGACAGAAATATCGCAAGGGCAGGCTGCGGTAACAGCCTTGTCCAGACCTGGGGGGACCTTGACCCAGCATGTTGAAATGCAGTCAGGTCTCCATCTGAAACAGTCATCCTAGTGATAGCATTTCACAGAGAAGTGATTTCAGAACAAGGAGGAACAAGTGCTTGGATGGGATTGCTGAAGACCTGCATTTGTATCTTTCAACAAACATAGAACCTGTTTGGACATTGAAAGAAGAATCTCCCATAGGTGTTAGGGTATGTTTTTTAATCCTTCAGCTGCAATGACACTAATGTAATTTATGATGGACCAAAGTGATTGCCAGATCATCTCCGAAGAYGAATAGGTCTCTATTTTCCAACTCCGCTGTTTTGCTAGGCAAGAAAGGAAGTGCCACATGTTTCATTTGATTGAATCACAAGATTTTTTTTTTTTTTTTTCTTCTTTTAAAGGATGCCCATCTCTGAGAAGACCAAGCTTGGGCACTGATCTCCTGTCAGGACCTAAGCTGTTGAGTCTTCATACAGAGGGCTCAGAACCAACTATTCCGGGGTGGACACTGAACTGTGTCCACCTTCCACTGCTCTCCTTCCTCCCTAGTTCTGGTTTCAAAGATGCTGCACTTCAAATGCACCAGTATCCATGGGACAGAGGGAAGCTGCCCCTGTGCATCATCATGCATTGCCCTGGCACTAAAGCACAGCAGCCAGTTGTCTCCTACAACTCAGTGATAGCCTGAGTGGGCTCCTCTTCACGTGTATTAGAGCCTCCCTGGGGCACCGTGAAGCAAAACTGTCTTTACAGCGCTTTGTCACTATTGACTATTGCCTATGTCGATATCACCAACACTTCTCTACAGTGTCAGAGATTGATGTGGGTGCCAGAGAGATTCTCATGCAGAGGAATTGTTCGATTATAGACTTTAAGGGTACTGCATCATCTTACAAAGTTGCAAGTGATAACCAGGCTTCAGAGAGAAGTGTTCAGCTTTTCTGCCCAGCTGCTTGTTCAGATTGGCAGGCACTTATGTTACATGAGTTTTACTTGCATTTGACTTCAGATAAGTTAGGAAGCAAAGTTTTTTCTCATCTTTCTAAAGTAAGAGGCATTGAATAATACAAGGAAAGTCATTGCTTTCTATATAAAACTACTCTCTATAGCTTTACATAGATTTTTTTATAATACTCCCATAAGTGAAAGAACTAGATGAGTGAATTCTAAGAATGAGTCTTATTAAAATATAGTAACATATGTTCTTAATTTCTTAGTGAAACATTTGGTTAACCTAAATAAATAGATAACATAAGCAGAAAAGTGAACAGACACACAAATGAAAGGAAACACAAGAAAATGAAAGGAGGCAGAAGTCACCAAAAATTTAAAGGGCTGAATTACTCAAATAGTACCAGAAATAAAATGACTCTTTCACAGGATTAAGCAAGAGAAAGCATTTCAGTATACAGAAAATTAAGCAGGATATATATTTTACACTGTAAAAGGCTAAACCAAAACAAGCAACTGAACTAGCATACACTTACTGCAACAGCTTAAGGGGAAGAAGTTAGGGAGGGAGGGAGGGAGGCAGGCACTTTTATGGCTCTATGGGTTTGAGCACCTGCTGGTAAAAGGCATGTAATCCCTCTGCACCACAGCTGGCACCTGTGGAATCAGCAGGAGCCCTGCCCTGATGTGCAATGAAGGGTGTAACCCTTTTTCTACCAGTCTGGACAAGGTTTTAGTTTTAAGGTTGCGTGACAGCTGTTCTGCCTGTTCATGCTTACTGTGGGCCACTGCAGGTGATCCTAATAAGAGAACGTTATTAGTTAACTGTGGTGGTGTTAAAAGACTTTGAAACAGCTGGATCAGAGTGATTACTATTAGCATCTTTAAAAATAGAACTGGCACAATTTACAGAAACACTAATGATAGGAAAATGTGTGCAATGTCCCCCTTATGTAATGTTTACTGAAAGAATTATGTGTTTTTTTAGAGGAACTTTTTAAAATAAACATAGGCTTTTCTCTGTAGGCTTTCTTCTTGATGAAGAAGGCATGTGAATTTTAAGAATCACAGTAATACTCCTTTCATCATCTTAAACATGTTGCAATTATAGCTGTTATATTCAGTAAAGGGCTTTTAATAGGAATGTAATATCATGGTATATTGCCCCCCTTGTTTCTATGCCTAAATTAGGAGTGTCTTATATTATTTGCCTCCTTTGCAGTTTTATGATAATTGGTAGCATTTTTGTTTAGAAACCATTTTCATCAGCTCACTGAGAACAGATAACCATAAAGAAAGTAATGCTACTTCAGGCAGTTCTATTTTTATTTGTACTGGTTTTATTCAGGATAACTTCACTGATACCAGGGAACTTGATCCTGATTTCCACTGATGAAAGAAGAAAATGATCACCATTCCATGCAACCGGTAAAAAGACAGAAAGGGAACCATAAGTAATAGCTACCAGTGGAGGATAACATAAAGAGGTAAACTGGAGGATCCATACTGCTTAATTGAAGTGTGAGATTAAGAAACAAAAATTGAAATATTATCTTCAGTTTCCTTCATACTAATTTTGACATGATATAAAATATACTGCTCACGATGCTTGGGAATGAGTATGATCAGTCATTCCTCGAAGGATACGCATTCACTTGCAGAACTGAGGTGTTTGAGAACAATTGGATGAAATAATTCCTGATACAAATCCTTTGATTAAAAGAATAATCCTGGATTTTCATAAAGAATTTATTTGGCCTGTCCTAGATTAAAACAGGTATCACGTCTCCCAGTTAAATGAATGCACGTTGGCTTTGCATGTTGAATGTCAGATTTTGATGAGACACAACATAGGTGGTACTGACTATATGAAAACCTGATGGGTTTGGTTCAGCATATGTAATTCCGTAAAGTCAGAGAGGATTTTACGGCTGGTGAAATGAAAGAAAACTCCAATCTCTTGGAATCTGTGAGAAAAGAGAGAATATGCAAAAGTAAACACAGATGGGAGAAGACAAACTCTTCCAAACATGAGAGTGGTTGCTCTGCCTTTTGCAAGTCTCCCCTTGCCTTTCGCAAGTCTCTGCTTACACCCAGGTAAAACACAGTTATGCAAGCCTCATCTTTCTAAGGCTGCAATAGGGCTATGACATAGTGTCTTATCTATACTCTAGTCAGTAGTCACATATGCTTTGATCAGCTGATTTTCCACCATCATATGCCTTGAAGTGCAATATATATGGATGTGCTTCAGGTTTGAATCCATTTCCACAGTAAGAGACCAGGATGACGCCCACTTTGGAGTGCAGATTACTGTGCATCTGTCTACTTTGCAGGTGTTGTACTGTCCCCTCCCTGCAATATCTGGCATTAGCTAGCTATCATCAGGCAGGATGGTGGACTAGATGGACTTTGTGGTGGACTAGATGGACTTTGTACGCACTACTGACCACAACAGTTCTGGTTTGCCAATGGTTTTTCTCCTGCTCTCCCTAGAAAGAATAGAACCTTCTCGCAGCTTCTCTTTCTTTTCTGATTTAAGAAAATCATCAGATCTGTTGTATATTAAGAGTTTCCAGGACAAACAGACATGCAGATAGTATCCCCACAACTTTCACTAGTAAAATGCCTAATTGTCTCTTAGTAAAATATAAAACACAAGAAGAAGAATGGAAAATGGAAGAGGAAAAAATTTTAAAAAGGAGTAGTGAATTCTTAGTGGTTTCAAGAACAGTCTGTTCCTAATAACCTCTTTGGTCACCCAGCTTGCACATTTCCCCCTTAGAGGTGTAGCTATAGTTACATCCAAAGATGTCTTGAAGGATAAATTATCGTAAAAGTCAGCTTTTAATTAAACTTCCTCATTTCAAAAACAAAGTGGATTTCTGTTTCCCTGGAGACCAGGATATGTAAGAAGGCAGAATTCTCTCTCCATTTCCCTTTCCTATGTTGGACCGCTGTAGAGCAGTTTATGTATCTTAACTTTTTTCTCCTGCAGGATTAGTATTAATTACTGAATGGATTTTTTCATAAGATGACTGTAATTGTGTTACTGTGGTGGGTAATCTGCGTTGGTACTCTTGATGTGCAGTTGTTCACCGAGGGGATCAACATCTTTCACTGCACGTTACTACCCTGGTTTTGAATAGTGGTATCAGACATGAGTGTCCACTGAACAGAAAGGGAACCCTGTTCTCAAGTTTTAGAAATAATAGAAAATGAATATGATTCTGCTACAGAAATAACGCAGACCTGTCTGCATGAACCTCCAGCACACTTGCAATGTGGGTGAGAACAAATACTGTTGTCTGAGAGAAAACAGGAGGGCTACGTTTAGTATTTTCGGCACTAATTTTGCACCATGACTGTGCACGAGCAATCGTGACCCAGCATTCTCTGGTTCCCAAACTGATCCGAGATGGTGAGCATTTCATCCTTCTCTCAATTTCTTTTGGTATAGAGGGGGAGACAACAATAGAGCTCTCTCTGAATTACTTGAGAGTACAAGGAGAGTTAGAATTCTAAATAAATTGGAATTTATTTGCAATGGTGTTAAAATACTGAAAATAGAAAAGCTTATGTAACACCATTTATGCTAAATATTTGCAAATTAAATACAAATTTCACTTTTCCTAATGAAGTGAGCAGCTGTGGCAGTTTTGCCCAAAGGAAAGACTGCCTGTATAACAAACACCATGTTTAATGACAATGTTGTTTTTCTCCCCTTTTCCTTCCACACATTCTCCAAAGTCAATGTTCATATGTCTCTCATTTCCCCTCCAACACATTCTCCTTTTCATCATTCAGATGTTGTCAGATATGACTTAAGATCACAAGCAAAAATACTGTTTTTCAAACTGGAACATCATGAACAATTTAGATGATAAACAAAACATAATTTCCACAGGCAAAATAACAGCCAAACAGTGTTGTTAGTGGCCCAGATTCTTTGCTGTGGCACAGAAGTCTGAAGGAACCTTTCTAAACTCTTTTTCTCTTTTCTCTCGGTTCTATCATCTTTGTTGGTGGCAGTTCAAAAGGTGCCAGCATGGCACAACAGTCTCCAAATACCAGGTTTGGTATTTAGAGTAAGAATATGCTCTCCCAAATCAAAGCAGAGGGCAAAAATCAGATGAATTTACACCTCACAAGAACTGTCCGATTCAATTCATGATAAACCTCATCCAGTTTTCTATTCAAGGTAACATTCTCTCTGACAATTTCAGTATTATAATTTATATTGAAATGGGGCTTAGGTTTCAAACGCGGCACCTTCCTCCCATAGAACCCCCAGGAGAAGTCCGTGGCTGTTGTGCTGAGTAATGAGCACAGGACCAAACTCCTGGTAGCAGTGAGGGCAGCTCCTGCTGTTTCATTCTGAGTAGAGAAAAGCCTCTGTAATTATGGATGGATTTAGATACCTGATAGTTCTTCCCTTAAAAAACAAGACTAAAATTCTGATTGTCTTGGCTATGCAATAGATGGGCCTTGTGACCTAGCAGACCTCATCATGAGGATGGTAGCAAGATGATAATTTTCTTGGATTTGTTAGGTGTTTGTTAGGACATGTATGTATGCCTATGGTTGACTTCCTAGAAAGCAGGAGTAAACAAGTGGACCTAGTTTTAATTACCCTGTATTACTATCAAGAATTCTGAGCAGCACTTAGTCAGCAGTGCTCTGAATAGCACTAAAAAAAACCAAAACCAACTTACAGGCCTTTTATTTCTCTCCTATTTGACTTACCTTTTGAAGGTAAAACTACTTATTACATTTCTAATGAAGCAAAAATTAAACAAAGCCCCATGCTGCACCTTCTTCCATTTCGCAGGTAAAGGAATCAAGAAATGTTGTGGAATGAAACCCTCCTCTGCTATTAGGACCATCACATCCTTATTTCCCACTCTTTTTTCCTACATACATTTTGCAAACTTCTTGGAAAAAGACTGATTCTGTGCTATGGAATTGATTGTCCAAATATTAGTGGAGAATGAGAGAGAAATGACAACTGAATGGCAGACAGGCTGAAGCCATTTAATGTCATCTTTCATACTTCTCCCACAGAATGTGAAGGAAAGAGAAAGGAAGGAGTGAAAGCTGATAGCTCAGAGATTTGCAGTAAATTCATCCCTAAACAAAGCAAAAATTACTGTCTTGTATAAAAGTGTTCTATCTTTTTATTTGATAGCGATTCTTTCCGATTTCTCAAAGAAACATTCTTTAAGAACCCTTCTTTGCCTTTGGAAAACTGTTCTTCAATTGTAATCCTTTTACAACTTTCAGGCTCTTTTAAATAATGACTAACTCCTAGCAAATTTTCTGTAAAGAGTACAATAACTAACATATCCTTTTCAAAACATGCTATGAAAGAAAACAGCATAAATTTTAAATTAAAACTTAGGAAGCAGCATCTCAGAAATTATGAAGTACTTACTGATGGTATAACAGATACAATCTAATGGCTAAAGAGCTGTCACTCGCCTTGACATTTCTGATGTGGTCTGTTAACATTGTAAATTATTTCTGAGAAATGCATTTAACTAGACATTCCATGAGACATTTCAATTCAACAAGCCATCAAAAACGGCGTCATGAGCACGTTACAGCTCAGCATTCTGCAAAGCCTGTAGTGACTTGGGATGAATTCTTTTACTGAGGAGCTCTGCAGCAATCCCGAGTTTTATCACTGACAAAAGAGCAGGAACTCTCTAGAGCTAGTGAGATACAAACGCTGATTATTTAGGCAATGCGGCTTTTCCATTACGTAGTGCTGCACAGAACAAAAATGCAGCGTAAGGCTCCTCATCAGAGCTCGCCCTCCCTATGTGTTAACAGTTCRTGCAGCAGAATGGAACCGTTGCACACTTTGCTCTTCGTGTGTTGGCAAACCGCTTGCGCTAGTGGCTGCGGGCCACACTTTTCTCCTGATTACTTGAAAGTAAAGTTGGAGGCCCAGTAGTTTACGGAGGAAAATAACGATCTTCTGGACATACTTCTGGGAAAATGAGGCATCTGAGTTACTGTCTGTTTTAAAGTTATGAAGCAAGTCTTGGAGGCTTCACCCGGTCGAGCGAGGGACTTGGCAGTGCGGCAGGGAGGTGCAGTTTCTGAGAGGCGGTGGAACATCTGCTTCTGGGCCTTTGCTCCTCCTTGGGGCTGCCTCCGTGTGCCACTCCTGGGCAGACACAGAGCCCCGCGGCTGTGGGTCCCCGAGCTCTCCTCCAAGCCGGGCTTCCCCGCCGCCTGCAGAGGTTATCTGCGGAGACCAGCCCACGCCGCGCTGGCTGAGCATCGCCGACCTGAGGCCGCACCGTCCTGGGCAGTGGCGCTGGGTGGAACCGTGATGTCCTTTAACGCATACTGGAGAAACCTGGGGATTTCAGTGTGCACCTGTGTTACGGGCTCACGTTCTACCTGGGGAAAAGATGGAGGTTCAGGCACTAATTATTTTTCTAACTTTTGTTTGGTTTCCTGCATTGCACCTGTTGCGGTGGTCAATGAGAACCATCATTTTGGGCCTAAACTACCAACCTCAGGCTTGTTTTTCTTCTGTGTCTCGAAACTTCCCATATAACATCTTCAGTCACAGTGCAATAAAGATCTCCATAGCGAGGGAGCTTCTGAAACGCTGTGGAATCTCTACACAAGAAAAACATTGCTTTTCCAAGCTTCCCGCTAATTTAAATCAAGTCGTTATTTTATTACAATAGCTGAATAAAAATCAATGCAGCTGTCTTCACATTAATAAGGTTAAAAATCAGTAGCGAGTACTAGTGACTAATTTAAGATGAGCTATTTGCKCTTTTGTAAGTAACAAGCGAATGCTGGTAAAAGACTTGGCCATAATATAATCTGATTGCCCTTCCTATTGGTTGTGATGTTTATGTACGAGTTTAAAAATAACCGAACGGTGTGAGATAGCTGCTGGCAGTGAAGGTGCCCCTGAGGGAGCGGGAGGTGCCGGGGCAGGGCCGCTCCTGCCGGGGCCGGGCCGGGCCGGGCGCAGGGCAGCGGGCAGCTCGGGGCTCAGCGCGGTCCCGCGGCACGGTGGGGAGCTGCGGTGCCGCGATCGCACCCCGCGGCCCCGTCCTGCGGCACCGCCGCCGGCACGGCCCCTGCGAGAGACCGGTGCCTGGTGAGCGGGGCAGGAGGCCGCGGAGGGGGCCGGCACCGGCCCTCCCCGGGGGACGCCGCGCTCCACGGCCCCGCCAGCCGGGCGTCAGGGCGGGCTGGGCAGGGGGCGGGAGGAGGAGGAGCAGGAGGAGGAGGCGGGCCCCGGGCCCTGGCCCGGCCCGGCCGCACCTGCGGGCGGCGCCGCTGCCCTCCCGCCGCCGCCGGGGGCGCTGCGCTGGGGGCGGCGCG